>JBBPBX010000176.1:7070-18374 GCA_038048925.1 Garcialebias charrua | reverse complement strand
AAGGTGATGGAGAAAACCTCAGGCAAAAAGCTCAGAGATTTACTGAGCACGCTCACTCTGTGTAATGACTTCAGCTTCTAATGGATACCTGTGTAAAATGGTTTATTAGTTCTGAGAGAGAAAATATAAATGCAAACAGGAGATGGCTAAGGGGAACATCCTGAGATTGGGTTGAGCGTAGCCTCATCCTAAAAGCCTAAACATAAGCCTATTGGAAGAGTCTGCTATCTCCCGAGCCCAGCTGGTCAAAAACGTACCTTTTGCCTCATTACCTGCTCAGCACAGCTATTATTGAAGGAAAGGGAGCGAGCGTGAGATAAGCACAAAGAATTCTTGGGGTGAGCACAAAAACAGCCGTCCTGCTTCCTCCTGATAAAAAAGGAAGCGAGGGCCCCTCAGCTTCCTGCTCTCTGTGAACTCCGGAGCTGCCAGCTGCCCCATGTTTAGGTCACTCACTGCTTCCTGCTCATATGGAGACACGCATGGGACAAAGGAATGCAGGAAAGTGTGAACTGTGTGTGTTTATGATTATGGAATTGAAAAATATTCTAAAACTGGGCTTGTTGAACAGATTTGTTTAATAAAAGCCCACAATTAAAGGCCCTGCAATCATTTTTAATGCATAAACATTATAAATCATGTGTAAGTGGCCTTTGATTGTGGTGAGTTATTAGATACTGCTACAAGGTTTTCTTAACAATTATTCATCTATCATTAGGATTGTGGCAAACATGTTCACAGATGAAACTATGTACTTCATATAAATATATAAATACATATACCGTACATATATACATGCACATATGTATATTCATTAGGGATGTGCCGATCAGGTTTTTTAAAACCGATACCGATACCGATCACCTATGTGTGACGATCACCGATACCGATCACAATTACCGATTGCCTATATGTGAGCCGATCACATAAACCGATCACCGATCACCGATCAAATGGCTTACCTGTAATTTATGAGTGCTGCTTCTGGCTACAAGATCTGAAAACTTTTCAGATCTTGTAGCCAGAAGCAGCACTCATGTTATTTTCAGAACCATAAAATCACCATAATTCAGACAAAAACATATTTTTACTAATTTATTTCAGAGAACAAAGTAAATAAAAGTAATTATCAACTGCATTATCAAAGAAAAATGTTTACCTTACTAACTTTCAATTAAAAAAAAGGTTTTTTATTGTTTAAAAAAAACACATCTATTACTTCATATAAAAAACTAAAATACCCCATTTGCTACTTAAAGCTGCACTGTTGGCTGTTTTTACAAATGGCTTTATAAATACGTAAAGTATCATTATTATTATTTTTAAATAATTTCGTGCTTTTTTGAACAACTTCCTGCGGGAACCAGGTGGCGGTAATGCGCTTAATATGAGTTCGCCAACCGCCATTCAACTCTATAGAAGAAGAAGAAGAACCAGGAAATACCGCCTCCGCCATTTTACATTCATTAGTTCCACACTCGGCAGTCGGCTTTTGGAGGACTGTTTCTCCCATAAGAGGATGCCTCATACGGATAAATTAACTGGAAACACTCCTCTGAACTCTGTGAATGTCTCAGGACTGGAGCAGCAGCTGCGATCACACCGCCGAGCGTTCCTACAGCGCCGCGCGAGACCAGCAGCTCATGGTATGAGCTAAGGCTAACATGCTAAACCGGACCTGCAGCAGACAGCCGGCTTTGTGCGATCAGAGGTTCCTGGAGCTCGCCTCGATGTCGGACTGGAAGCAGAAGATATCGGGGGACACCCAGCTAACTTGGAATAACAAAGCCGACAGCCTTTTTGAAGCCGCAGCTAAACTGGACTGCCCGTAACTGCGCAGCGGAGCGGACTCGGTGGAGCTACTCGGTGGAGCTACATGCTAACAGGTGTTGCTTATGGGGGCGCTGGCAGACGGCTTTTGGTAAGTTATTAAAACTATTAAAACATTTTAATGACGAATTAGGTTTGTTGTGTTGAAGGACTTCGTTGAACTTCCTCCACGAGGTACTTTTTCGTCGCACGTTTTGCAGTTAGCAAACTTCGCATCACAGGCTCTGTGATCGGTAATTGAAGGCAAAAGCCGATCACATCCGCTTTAATGATTATCGGTGACGATTGATCGGTTTCCGATCGATCGGCACATCCCTAATATTCATATATCATCCTCAAATTATACTCTGAGTTCTGACTGATGAAGAACAGGTCTCACACAAAGCTGCCATTTACTATTGTAGTCAACTCTGTTAGCAAAATATTTACGAACACTAGTGATGTAACGGTACACGTGGGTGTACCGAACCGTTTCGGTACGGCACGTTCGGTTCGGTCCACCTGCGTACCGGTTCGGTCAGTTTTTCATTCATTCAATTTTATTAACGGGAGAATATGCGCCGCGGAACTAAAATTCCTGGGCGTGTTTCAGCACGGCGCTATTATCTTGCAGCACGCGTAACCTTTAGCAGCCTAGCATCTTGTTGCGGTCTGGTGTTTGGGAACGTTATGGCTTTCTTGTTAAAGGACGAGCGCAAATCCAAAGCTGTGTGTGGACGTTGTTTCACGAAGACTCAGCAGCGACAACACGTCTTGACTTGTTAACTAGCTTGAAACGACATCATCCGAACGTGAACGTCTTCTACAAGCAAGAAAAGCAGCTTGTTGTAAACACTGTTAACAGCAGCAGCATTTAAACAACTTAATCAGGTAACAGATCGGTCCAGAGTAATAACACAAACTGTAGGAGTTTTTAAAGATCTGGATCTACAAAAATACGTCTGAATGTTGTTGATGCGCCTGCTTTAAAGTTCTTGAGCCTCACTACGACATCCATCACGTCAACACTTCAGCCAAAAAGTTCAGCACTTTGTGAAAAAACTAAAACTGATATATTGTTAAGCCCTGGAGCCGATTAAAGCCCTGCCCTGAGATGATGATGACCGAGAGATTTAACCACCTCAACCGTTCAAGAAGAGGTATTGTTCTTTTATTATTATTATTATTATTATTATTATTAGGGGTGTAACGATACACAAAACTCACGAGACGAGACGAGACGAGAAAATCACAGATCTTGCGAGAACGAGACGAGATTTTAACATTAGTTCAAGAAAACTTCAAAGATCGGTTTTATGCCGCAAAAAGGCTTTTATTCTGTTTTAACATGTATTACAAACCCAACTGATGTCTTCATTTTACTGATTGAATCTCCTTAGACCTTAGAACAGTGGTTCTTAACCTTTTTTGAGCTACCGAACCCTCAAGTTTCATATGGCCACTCACCGAACCCCTCTTTTTTAATATATAAAATATGATTTTTTTTTTCCAAATTCTACAACATCACCTTGCTCAAAGAACAAAAGCAACACAGTGCATGAACTCACAACAACTTTATTCTGGCCCAATAAGAGTTTCATCCCCCAAAAATATTTTTGTACAATTTTTAATCATCAAAGAGGAATTTGGGATAATTTATCTTCAGCTGCTGTTCCGAGTAGCAGATTTGCCATCTTTAATGCAGCTGGTTTTATGAGAGATTCACCAATGGAGTGTGGCTTACCCTGCTTTGCGATCAAATAAGCAACTTCGTACGATGCTGCGAGGATCGGTTTGCTAACAGGTACAAATCCAAGAGCAGGCAGAGTGGCCCTTTCATCATATCTGGCTCGTTGCACCTTGAAATGAACAAAAAAAGGTAATTATTAGGTTGAAAGTGTCAGAAATTACCACAAAATTTTTAATTGACCTTAAACCAGAAAAAGAGTACTAAAACATGTTGCTGAAAAGGTAGAATAAGCTTTTAAATTAGCAAAAGAAAGCAAAAAGAATATATTTGCCCAATTAGGCTGAAAGAAGCAGAAATGAGCACAAAAATGTGGAAATTATCTGAAGAAAATCTAAAATTAGAAAAAAGATTCAGCTGAAAAGTAGCTAAAATAGCAGAAAGAAGCATCACCAGAATGAAGTTGAGAGAGCACATTTTTGCTGAATTAGGATGACATTTTTTTTAATAAGAGCATTAAATGTGGAATTAGCTTAAAAAGCTAAAATTAGCATAGAAACAACATCATATCTGGCTCGTTCACCTTGAATTCAGCAGGCGTTGTGTTCTTGTACTGTATTCTCCGTCTGTGCATCTTCATGAAGTGTTCCTTCAGTTTTGCCGGCGCCAGACTAGTTGCTCAACTTCGTGTTGCATATCATGCAGATAGGACGCTGACTCCCATCCCGTTCCGTGACACAAGTGAATCCATGTCCAACCACTTTCTTTTTTTGCCCGACATATTTACCGTAGTTTGTAAACACACGACGTACAGCCATTTACTTCATGCGCGCGTTATATTTCCGCATCACTGCACTGAATCGTGTGTTGCCAGATTGGGTGGTTCACCGCGATTTTCCTTCTGACTTTTGCGGATAGAGAGTGCTTTGGGCGGGTGGTACTCTATCTGGCAACACCGGTCACACCGGTGTTTACACGCGTGTCTTTACATTCGGGGCAGCGTCGGGACCCTCCATCAATGTAGAGGCGTCTCGTCTGCGGTAGTTCCATCAGTAGTTGGGGCGTCTTCTATAGCAACTTCATCCGGCGAAGCCATGCTGTCCGTGACGCTGACTTGCTAGGGGCTCTGCTAGCGCTAGCATTAGCATCTCGCGAGACAACGTTACCTCTCAACGAGAGATATCGCGGGAGTTTAATATCGCGAGATCTCGTACAACGAGATCTCGTTACATGCCTAATTATTATTATTATTATTATTATTATCCAATTAATCTTTTTAATTTAAAATTATAATCTTATTAACTTGTTTTTTTTACCTCTTTGTGTTTTATTTCCAGTCTGGGACAGAAATAGCAGTTGACTTCTTCCTCATCAGGGACATCCACCAGAGATCACCTGCAGCTAAGAAGTCTGTGATGATGACTGATCTCTGAACTTTTCCAGGGACCTGTCCCACCTGGAGGAGCAGGTCCAAGAAGATGTTGTGAGTAATGAGGACAAATACAGCCACACTGCTGCTACTGTTGTTATTGAGATGATTTTCTCCACCGCTGGAGATCTGTATGTTTTTTGCTACTTTCATAACTTTGTTTTAACTTGTAAAAAAAAATCTGTATGCCTCTTATGATTGTCTTATGTTGATTGTCCAAGGAAAATTCATTCAAAAAATTCAAAATTCATTGGGGACTGCTACCGGTTCCTCAGCACCACCATCACCCAGGACCTCAAGTGGGAGCCAACCATCAGCTCCCTCATCAAAAAGGCTCAGCAGAGGATGTACTTCCTGCGACAGCTGAGGAAGGCCAAGCTGCCGGCCAAGCTGATGGTGCAGTTCTACACGGCCATCATCGAGTCCATTCTCAGCGCGTCCATCACAGTGTGGTACGCCGGGGCCACTGTCAGGGACAGACACAGACTGCAGCGCATTGTGCGCTCTGCTGAGAAGGTAATCGGCTGTAGTCTCCCATCTCTCCATGACCTGTACGTCTCCAGGACTGTGAGGCGAGCAGGTCGGATCACAGCTGACCCTTCTCACCCTGCATACGGTCTGTTCGAACCACTCCCCTCAGGCAGGAGGCTTCGGTCAATTGGGACCAGAACCTCCCGCCATAAAAACAGTTTCTTCCCCTCTGCTGTCAGACTCTTGAACACTCATAACCATGCTACCTCATAACTTGCCTTGGTCGCTGTATTTTGTATTTGTTCTTTGTATTTTGATTGGGAATCACTGTATCACTGTATTTTGATTGCACCACTCTAATTGCGCTGTTTCTTAGTAGTTTTTGTTCACTGAATATTGTATTGATTGTATTGATGTTTTATGGTTTATGTTTTTTGTGTCTTATGTTTTTATATTTTATGCACCGTTATGCCGAAGCAAATTCCTAGTCTGTGAATCCTGTTCATTGACAATGGCGATAATAAACTGAATCTGAATCTGAAAATCTACTGTTGCTGTTGTCATCATTCTTTGTTTGTAGCCAGGTCTCTCTTGTAAATGAGTCCTCGAGGCTCAATGGGATTAACCTGCCTAAATAAAGGTTGAATGAATCTGTGCTTTTGACAGAAAATGTGGACAAGTTGGTCTTTTTGGACAAAAACTTTAAACTTGATTAGTTAGATTGTAAACAGTCTGTTGCTGCTTATTGTTCTGGTTCTGACTGTTACTGTATTTATTAAGATTTTTATTATTGTTAGTAGGCTATAGTTTATTTATTATAAAGAGTGCTGTTTATTTAAAATATCATCCAAATGGGTTGCTTTTATTTATTTTTATACAAACGTATTGTTTACTTGGCATATTTTCAAAATAAACATTTTATAAGTCTTTATTTTGTCTTCTTTTTTTTTTACGAAAATTAACCGAACCGAACCCTCCTTGAAACTGAACCGAACCGAAATGTGATTTTAGCGTACAGTTACACCCCTAATGAACCCCGGATGGATTTTAATGATCTTTTCAAAAGAAATCACTGGGTGTACAACTGATCACATAGTGAACTCAGTTCATGATGGCTGCCACAAACTGATCTTAGAAAACGCTGGAATGACCCCAGCTCATTAAATTTACAGATATTTTGATAAAATTTGGTGTTGCAGAAGCAGAGTTATCCCAACACATACTTTGCACTAATCTGTAGCATTTGACATTAATTGTTGGCGTCAACAATGATGATTGTTAGCAAAATATCTTACAAACCACTGGACATACTGTCATGAACGTAATGATTGGGCATAAATTTACAACTACAGTAATTATTTTTTGGAGTTAAATCAGTTCAAAATGGCTGCTACAGCTAATCAATCAGCAAATGGTGGATTAGTGGTTAGCACTGTTGCCTCAGCAAGAAGGTCTTGGGTTCAATTCCTGCTTTGGACCTGGGGGTCGTTATTGGGGGGAGTTTGAATGTTCTCCTCGTGTTTGCGTGGGTTTTCTCTGAGTACTCCGGTTTCCTCCCACAGTACAAAAACCTCCATGTTAGGCTGCCTTCAGGCCCAAAAGACATGTGTGGTCTTTGGGGGCCCTCCCCCCCATAAAATTTGAATAAAGTAGATGCCATCTTCTTCTTCCTGGTGTATTTTAAACATCTACGTTTTTACCTATGTAAACACTTGATTCAATATTTATTTTAGAGAGCATGGCACAATACAGATGGGCCAGCTAAGATGCTACAGACATAGCGCTCTGCTTCTCTCACACATGCTAACCCCCCTCCCACTGCAGTCAACAACTGCTGGCATTAACGTGTCGCTAAAGCCCCCGGTATAGCTCTGCGTATGTCCATACGCGTGTCCGTATGCGCGTACTGTACGCAGAGACAGAGAGTTAAGCCCCCCAGCGTACGTTCTCACATACATTCTCGCGTTTTCGCACCACATTCTTGACGTAATTTGAGCAGCTGCAGCGCTGCTCCAGACAAGAAGCATTTACCTACGGGACCAATTGAAGTCGCTGATTGGTCATTTGCTGACATGCCTACTGCATTGATTGACAGGTCGGGGGAGAAAAAAAAGACGGGGGCTGGCAGCTGCAGCCGCAGCGGTGTTCTGTGTTTATATGTTAATAAAAAGTTCTAAAAAAAAAAAAAAAAACAGGGAGCGCTGGTCCTGCAGCCCACACATCAGACCAGAACACCAGGAAATCTCCAGAACCTCCTCCCGCAGCCACGTTGGACCCGAGTTTAATTCGCTCGTGACAAATTTGTTCATTTCTCATCATTTCAGTCATGGAGTCAACGGAGGAGGAAGCGATCACTTGCCTTTTGGCAAAAAAACTAAAGAAAAGTCCAGATCAGGGATGAAGAAGGGGACTTTAATACATTTGTGTCGCATAGAAAACGGTCCGGCGCCGGGCAGTTTATTGTGAGACACCGCATTTGCGTAAGCGGTCGTAAAATTTGAGCTTTGCGCGTACATGCCCTGCGGGGGTACGCTTGTACCTCTGCGTAGTACATGCATACCTCTGCGTACGGATGTACGCAGAGGTATGCTGGGGGCTTAAGCTAGCGTGCAACACAGAGGTGTCTCCCCCTTCTCCCCCAGCCTGTCAAGTGACCTCGGGGAAACACTGCATGCTGTGTGGAGAGTTGTTCTAACCAGGAAAACCCAGAGTAGACTTTTAGTGGTTTGAATATTTTCCTGTTAATCAAGTTAAATGGATTTGTTCACAAAGAAATAGAAACAGCGCTGGGTGAACTAATATTTCATGGTAAATGTGGGGGGAGGGGGTCCAAACAAATATTTTTAAATGTGAGAGGGACACGTCCCCCTCACCTATAATTGTTGCGACGCCTATGACTCCAACCATTAACATATCTTGCAAGATTTCGCCTTTTCCCATAAGATTGTACAGGCCCTGATCAAAATGGCTATAACCGTCTCCTTTTTATTAAAATATGATCTGGGTTCAAAACTCCAGCATGAAAAGCAGCAATTGATACGAATTTCATCCAGAAACGTTAGGCCTTTTTTTTTAATCATTCAATAAATTGATGAAAATAGATTCAGCTTTGTTTTAACATGTTACAATCTGTTATGCACTTGTACATTTTATAAAACGCTGTAACTGTCTGTTGACATTACAGGAAAAGTACAAAGACGAACAGTGTGGGATTAGTCACATTGTTACGCTTTAATCATGCAGGAACTCTGTGCTTTAGCAACAAGAAGTTATTTAAAACAGGAAAATGAAAGACGGCATTTTCCCCTCCATTCAAATCCAGCATTGTCTGCATCCACTAACACTTAAGCCCACGGCAGAGCTCAGCGTACAGGCAGTACGCCACACTACGCCGTACGTACGAAGAGGCAAAAGCGTAGCCCCGCAGGGCACGAACGCGCAAAGCTCAAATTTTACGACAGCGTACGCTATGCGCGTTGTCTCACAATAAACTTCCCCGGCGCCGGACTGTTTTGTATGTTACACAAATGAATTAAATTCCCCTTTTTCATCGCTGATCTGAACTTTTCTTTTGGTTTTTTTGCCAAAAGTCAAGTAATCGCTTCCTCCTCTGACTCCATGACTGAAATGAATGAATTTGTCACGATCGAGCGAATAATAACCATGTCCTACCTGGCTGTGCGACGTTCTAAATATTTCCTGGTGGGCTGTGGGCTGCAGGACCAAGGCTCCCTGTTTTTATTTTTATTTTTAGAACTTTTTATTAAAAGGTTCAGTATGTAATTTTTGGAACTTGCTGGAACTTAGGAAAATTTTGAACAGAGACACGTTTCTAGTCCCTCCCCCTCAGAGCCATATATGGCTCTGAGGGGGAGGGACCAGAAACTTACCCTTGCTCTGCTGAAATTCAAATTCAAGCTCTGTTTTTATTGGCTGATTCAAATTCAAGCTCTGTTTTTATTGGCTGGTTACAAACTCTGTTTTATTGGCTGGTTAACGGCGGGTCACTGTGGCTTTTTAGAAATGCTTTTAGAGAAGCAAGGGGACAATAGTTTTTTTCAGAGATTACTTGTCTAAAATCAGTATGTCAGGAGGTAGTGACAGAGTGAAGAAATATGTTAAAAATATATTGAAAAGTTACATACAGCTCCTTTAACATATAAAGTTTAGAAACACCACAGCGGCTGCAGCCAGCCAGATCATGCAGTCTCCCACTTGACCTGTCAATCAATTGAGTAGGCGTGTCAGCAAATGACCAATCAGCAACCTCAGTTTGTCCCGTAGGCAGACGCTCTGCGCGCAGCTGCTCAAATTACAACAAGAATTTGGAGCGAAAACGCGAGCATTTAACGCGAGAACGAAAGCAGAGCTGTGCCAGCGAACGCGTGCACACAGAATGTGTGCGTAGAGTGGCGTACAGTCAGTACGCTGAGCTCTGCCGGAGGCTTTAATAATAATAATAATAATTGTCTAATCTTGTCATCTGCGTATGTTTCCCATACACAGACGAAATTCGTCTCTGCATTTAACCCAACCACCTACCTTAAGATCAAATTTATAAAGTTTCTCCTGATCAAAAAGTCTATTTGAAATTTTTAGAAATAGTGAACTTGCTGCTATACTTTTCATTCAAGTAGATACTAGATTTTTATATAGATAAAAAAAGATACAGACTTAATCCTTAATTATTAATAAATTATTATTGTTTGAACTACAGTAATTGTTTGAAAAAAGGGGCATACAGTATATAATAAGATTTTTTTCTTCTTTCTGCTGCCTTTCATTTTATATTTTGTATTCTTATCGTTTATGGAATTGTTTTTTAATGAATAAATTTTGAATAAATCAATAAAAAAATATTTCTCACTTGAGCTCTTCAAGTGAAAAAGAATTAGCTGTAGAAAGCCTTTAAGAGAGTTTTTGAAGCAGATGATAAAACGTCTTACAGGAGAGGCATTCTTCAGACGCTGAATGATGGAGAATTATTGAAACCCTACAGATAAGATTGTGCACGGATGAGGTTTCCGGTCGATCTCATTTGAGATGCGCTTACGTCTCTCACCCAACATAATACAGCTTCAACACCGGCAATGAAAATGATCGCTGCACTAATTTATGAGAAAACTTGATGAAAGTAACAGAAGCATGACTGATTCTTTAAGTTTGTCAAGATCACTCCTGGCATCTGAATTAAAGATTCGTACACGTTCTAAGACTTTAAGATTGCTCACAATTTATTCAAGATATTTGTTTCTCCCCAAAACAGTAGAGCTAAAGGATCAGACATGTTGAGCTAGGAGGAAATTCTGCAACAAATTTCTTTATTTCCCTTTAAAATGTGTGCCCATATTCAGAGAAAATTATTGTTTTCTTTCTTTACTTGGTTTCTTTTTGCACCAAATGATATAACACCTGTGAACAACCAATTTAACACTCAGAAATGCATTTTGTACAGTATTTTGCTCAGAGACCACACCTTCGCTCTTAAATCCAAAAATCATTAAAACTCCTATTTTTCTCCTGGTTTGTGAATGCACCGTAGCTAAGCAGCTAATTAACAGTGCATCTTGGGTGTAAAGGTTTTAACTACGTAAATTAAGTTAATTTTTTGCTACTTCTGTAGGATGCAGGAGGCTATATTACAAGGTGTCGTTTATTTTGGTGAAATTCAGTTGGTGCATTTTTAGATTTAAGTTTCGTAAAAAATAAGCTGTAAAAAGCTATTATGAAGGAACTTGTTTTCAGATGGGGGTTGTGTTCAGCTACTTTAGTCCAAACAACCTTAAGGAATAGAAGTTATCACTGCCAGCCGTCAGACATCTGGTGTGGTAGTAGCTGAGAGTCATCATCAACATAAGCTCTGAGTGTTAAATCATTTTTTGAGCTCTAACAATTTCACTTTAGGTTA
>JBBPBX010000175.1:119522-150918 GCA_038048925.1 Garcialebias charrua | reverse complement strand
CGATGTAAACATACTGAGCACTGTAAAATGTTTCAGCTTCTATATAACAGTAATTATTGTAGTGATGTCACAAAACAGCCAGAGCAGTGAAAACACGAGGAAAACAAACACTTGGAGGTTGGTTCCTGCACAGAACCACCAGTACTTTGCTGTAAAAAGTACAACTGAACTCGTAAAGTAATAAACAACGCAGGCGGTCTTCAGCTCCTGAAAACGAGCCTTACCTTCGTGCAGCACTTATCTGCAGCGGAGCCTGAAACAAATGCCTCCTCTCATCACATTTATCTGCAGATGAAACCCGAGCGCCTCCAGCGAGACCTGCACACATCAATATTAGCCCTGTTAAAGCGTCATTACGCTGCTCTCGTTCACTGGAGCGCACTTAGCTTATAGCGCACACAGTACATCCACCCGCAATGTATATAGAAGTTATTAAGCAGCACTTAAGCAGGGTTCACGGGGAGCGTCACAATGTGCAAGTGGAGCTGAACTGGATCCAACATGGCAGAAGAGAAGATTACAGCCTCGCTTGGATTTTCATGTGACGGCATTTACAAGCCCAAAACCAGAAAAGTTGGCACGTTGTGGAAATCGCAAATAAAAACAGAATACAATGACTTGCAAATCTTTTTCAACCTATATTCAATTGAACACACTGCAAAGACCACATACTTAACGTTCGAACTGGTAAACTTTGTTATTTTTTGCAATTATTAGCTCATTTGGAATTTGATGCCTGCAACATGTTTCAAAAAAGCTGGCACAAGTGACAAAGAAGACAGAGAAATTTGAGGAATGCTCATCAAACACTTATTTGGAATATCCCACAGGTGAACATGCAAATTGGGAACAAGTGGGTGCCATGATTGGGTATAAAAGCAGCTTCCTTGACATGCTCAGTCATCCACATAGAAGGATGGGGCGAGGGTCACCACTCTGTGAACAAATGCGTGGGCAAATTGTCGAACAGTTCAAGAACAACTTTTCTCAACGAGCTATTGCAAGGAATTTAGGAATTTCACCATCTACGGCCCGTAATATCATCAGAAGGTTCAGAGAATCTGGAGAAATCACTACACGTAAGGGGCAAGGCCGAAAACCAACATTGAATGCCCGTGACCTTCGATCCCTCAGGCGGTACTGCATCAAAAACCGACATCAGTGTGTAAAAGATATCACCACATGGGCTCAGGAATACTTCAGAAAACCACTGTCAGTAACTACAGTTCGTCGCTACATCTGTAAGTGCAAGTTAAAGCTCTACTATGCAAAGCAAAAGCCATTCATCAACAAGATCCAGAAACGCCGCCGGCTTTGCTGGGCCCGAGCTCATCTGAGATGGACTGATGCAAAGTGGAAAAGTGTTCTGTGGTCTGATGAGTCCACATTTCAAATTGTCTTTGGAAACTGTGGACGTCGTGTCTTACGGACCAAAGAGGAAAAGAACCATCAGGACTGTTATAGGCGCAAAGTTCAAAAGCCAGCATCTGTGATGGTATGGGGGTGCATTAGTGCCCAAGGCATGGGTAACTTACACATCTGTGAAGGCACCATTAATGCTGAAAGGTACATACAGGTTTTGGAGCAACATATGCTGCCATCCAAGCGACGTCTTTTTCATGGACGCCCCAGCTTATTTCAGCAAGACAATGCCAAGCCACATTCTGCACGTGTTACAACAGCGTGGCTTCGTAGCAAAAGAGTGCGGGTCCTCCCCTGGCCTGCCTGCAGTCCAGACCTGTCCCCCATTGAAAATGTGTGGCGCATTATGAAACGTAAAATACGACAACGGAGACCCCGGACTGTTGAACAACTTAAGCTGTACATCAAGCAAGAATGGGGAAGAATTCCACCTGAAAAGCTTCAAAAATTGGTCTCCTCAGTTCCCAAACGTTTACTGAGTGTTGTTAAAAGGAAAGGCGATGTAACACAGTGGTAAATATGTCCCTGTGCCAACTTTTTTGCAATGTGTTGCTGCCATTGAATTCTAAGTTAATGGTTATTTGCAAAACAAAATAAAGTTTCTCCGTTCGAACATTAAATATATTGTCTTTGCATTCTATTCAGTTGAATATGGGTTGAAAAAGATTTGCAAGTCATTGTATTCTGTTTTTATTTGCGATTTGCACAACGTGCCAACTTTTCTGGTTTTGGGCTTGTAGCAGCTTACCTCTTTCCAGTAAATATGTCATGTAGGGACAATTTCTCTTCACGAAGTTTAATAAAAAATACACAAAACACACATCTAGATTGGATGATCCCAGATGAGAGGATGTGAATGTTCAGGCGATGGAGTGATAATGAAGCTGGAGCTTGAAGTTCAGTGACTGGAACGATGGGGATGAATTTAAAATTAAACGACTGCAATAAAAGATGCTGATGAGAATAAAAAAATAAGCTTTTAAACACTTTAATCAGGACTGGATAGCCTTTTGGAAATGTGGAATTCATAAATGACACCAAAGGGCAAACTATCTAAAAAAATGTTTTTATTCATTTCATATTTAAAACACAAAAAACAATTTACAAAACCACATAAGAGTAAACAATACTTAAAATGGAAAGGTAGCAGAAGAAGAAAAAATCTTATCATATCTGCCCCTTCTTTAAAACGAAATTTAACTCAATCAATTCAAACAACAATCATCTATGAATAATATAACATAAATAACTAATCACAATTTTCCATATACTACTGTATATAGCACATTTGAGATGAACTAATTTATATGTATCTTTTAATTTTTTTTGTCTTAATCATTTTCTTGAACATAGGCATTGACTTTACTATTTCAACATAATGTAAAATGATGTAGCCTAAAATAATAATAAAAAACTTTTATTTTAATGTGGTGTGCACGTTCACTTTAGTGTAACTTGAGCCATGTTTGTGTGCAGTGGCAGTAAACTGTTTGTTGCAATCAGATTAAGAGTAAAAATACCACAAAATAAAACTGAACACAAAAACAAACTGTGTGATTTTATTTCTCACATTGAAACCTTTCTACATAAATAATAATGTTCGATCAAACGACAGCACATGCACGTCAACGTTGACGCGCTTGGTTATATTTTAATTTAAGCCTCTTTGCTCAACAGCGCGAGTTTTGCATTGCTTCAAAACTGATTCGACTGTTTGACATGAATTTTTTTTTTTACTTTTAATAATTGACTTTCGTCTCTCTACTTGTGTATTAAAGCCTTATTTTGTGTAAAAAATTGATTCGCGATTTATATTTTAGGAATGTATGAATTCAATCTAGGGGTGCGAATCTCTGTGTCTGGAGAATCGATTCAATTCCGATTTGTTGGTGTCACGATTCGATTCAGAAACAATTTTTGATTCAGAAACAATGTTTCTATTAAAATGGTCATAAATTTAGTTTCAGTTTTGTAACTGACAAGCTGAAAAGAATAAACAACAATGTAAACAAATGGAACATTTATTTAAAACAATAATTTTAGGTTCCTTGTTGTATCAAATTTTTTGCATCGTTTGATATTTATACCAAAAATGGGAACAAATACAAAAAATTCTGTAACTTAAATAACCAGTACTGTATTAGCTTTTTGCTCTGTTACTTATAGAAGATTATTGTTTGAATTGATTGTTTGAACTTGTTTTGTTTTTGAAAAAAGGGGCTGATAAAATAAGATTTCTTCTTCCTGCCACCTTTCATTTTATGTATTTTTTCATATACTATGAGATATGGTTTTATTTTCTTTATCTTTTGGGTTTTAATGTAAAAAAAAAAAAAAAAATCGATTTTGGGTCTTTTAGAATCAATTCTGAATTCGCCAGGACTAAGAATCTAGATTGTTTTTAAAAAATCACTTTTTTCCTGCACCCCTAATTCAATCATATCCTTATATATTGGGCAGCACGGTGGCACAACTGGTAGAGCTGCTGCCTCTCAGCGAGAAGGTTGCCGGTTCAAATCCCGGTCCGGGGCCTTTCTGGGTGGAGTTTGCATGTTCTCCCCGTGCATGCGTGGGTTTCCTCCGGGTACTCCGGTTTCCTCCCACAGACCAAAAAACATGCTTGTTAGGCTGATTGGTGACTCTAAATTGACCCTAGGTGTGAGTGTGAGAGTGGATGGTTGTTTGGTGTGAGTGAGACAGGTCCCTCTTGTAAATGAGTCCCCGTGACTCAACGAGGCTAGCCTGTATAAATAAAGGTTGAATGAATGAATATAAAGCTGCAGGAAAAAGCAGATGAACTGGTGGATAATTGTTTTCAGGAGGCGCTAAACTTAACTGGCAGATTAAAAACACATGCAGGAGGAAGAAGGGTGGTAGAGACCAATGTCTCCTAAATTATTCAGCTTCATTCTTTTCTAATAAAACCTTCATCCTGCTCTTCTGGGAGTTTAATTGTTTTTCCTGTTGGCCATCGTTCAACATCATAAACACAAAATCAGCTCCTCTGGGTCAGCGTGACCCGTCTGTTTCCCACTTGTTTTATTTAACTGCTCCGTCTGCAGCTCGTTACTCCGTTGATCGTTTTCTGAACTGACGTAAATCTTGATGTTTGCTGTAAACATGGACATACTAGAAACCATTGCACGGCTTGTCCTCTGGTTTGTAGGTGGCGCTCGTCTTTCCCAACAACGACCCCGGTGCCTTTATGACGGCGTTTTACGGCTGCTTGCTCGCTGAGGTCGTCCCCGTTCCGATAGAAGTCCCGCTCTCAAGGAAAGTAAGTGTTAAACCTACAGATCTACACCCACTGGCCATTTTATCAGCTCCACCTGCATTGGTGTCAGAAGCATTCGTAATGTGGGAGGGTCACACTGGTGTGTGTGTTATGTGGGATGTGTGATGGCGGGGATCTGGGGTCCTCCAGGAAATTATGAATAAAGTAGATGCAATTTCCTGCATTCTGGTGTATCTTAAGAGGTTGTTAAACATCTATGTTTCCCTACAAAAGTAAAACACTTGAGTCAATAACTATTTTAGCGAGGGCAACAAGAAGTAACCTGACCAACAGCTCTCCCTGTGTTATTAGAGTCCGCTCCACTTCTCCCATGCATCCTAGCACTCCGCCCACCCCCCAACTTGAAAACTGCTGGAACTAATGTAGCACTTGGCTGGCGGCATGCAACACAGATGCGTTAGCTAAGATGATACAGACTCCGCTTCTCTCTCAAACATCCTAACACCCCCCACCCCTATCAACAACTGTCTGAACTAACGTAGCGCTAAGCTAGTGCGAAACAGAGGTGCCTCCCCCTCTTCCCCCGTGAGCACACTGCCAACACAGATGACCTCAGGGAAATGCTGCATGTAGTTGTTGTAGGTAACCAGGAAAACCCGGAGTGGATTTTTAATGATTTGAGTATTCTCCTATTAATCAAGTGAAACGGATTAAATCATGAAGGAATAGAAACAGTGCTGGGTCAACTAATGCCCCTTTTCCACTTGGTGGCTCGGGTCGGATGTGACGTCATATTTGCGTGCCAAACGCGCGTTGGAGAGCATTTCCACCTCACAGATGTGCGGCGCCGCGCCAAGATTCCGGACTCATCTCAGAGCAGGGTCCAGGCCGGCTGGACCCGAACCGTGGGGAGGAGGCTGGACTGAGTTTGAGGAAGTGGCTGCCGCGAGGGAGCAAAGACGGAAGGACTTTACAAGATTAACACGGTAAAAACAATTATTTGTATTTAAAATTATAGCAAAGATGTGTCTTAAGCCGAACTATTCCTTAATAAATTCACGTTGTTGTCAAAACGGCAGGATTTTAAAAAGTAGTTTCGCCACGTGCACGCGCGCGCCCGCGCGCGCACGTGAGCCGTCTTTATTTCTATAATGTAGCTAAATAAACGCTTTAAAAAATACATTTCATAGCTGACGTTATATCAAGAGGGTGCTTGAGCTGAACAGGTCCTTAATAATTTCACGTTGTGGTCAAATCAGCTGGATTTAACAAAGTAGGTCGACACGTGCACATCACATGCACGCGCGGGTGGGGTCGATCGGCGTTCTTTCTTTTAAATGTAGCTAAATAAAAGCTTAAAAAATATATTTCATAGCTGGCTTTATACCACGAGGGTTCCTCAGGTTAACAAGTCCTTAATAATGTCACGTTGTGGTCAAATCTGCTGGATTTAAATTGATTTGTTTTGACCAATTCCAAACCTGTCACATGTGCTACTAAAATAAATCGTAAAAAATCGAATTTTAATTCAAATAACTCCAACAGCTTACAATATGCACATAAACATCTTGTGATTACACTCTGTTGGTTTGAAAAATATCTGCTTTGTGGTTTCTGATATAAGATATGTGTTAAATACTAGTAGAAAAAAAAGAAGCTAGGTCGACACACTTATGTCTATAAAAAAATCGAATTTTAATTCAAATAACTTCAACAGCTTACAGTGTGTACATAAACATGTAGTGATTACACTGTGTTGGTTTGAAAAATATCTGCTTTGTGGTTTCTGATATATTTGATATATGTATATATTTCTTATAAAATATGTCTACATATAAAACTGTTTCTAGACTGAATTACCGGTAACCATGTTTTTCTTTTTTTTCAGTTAAGACGAAGAAGTCAACACCAGAATTTATCAACTTTTGTCTTCTGGAGGAAGCACATGAGACAACGAGAAAAAAATCATTTAGGTGTATGCAGTATTTATTTTTGTGCTTTTTTCACTTCTTAGTTTTCATAATAAACTTTTTTTTCTTAAGTGGTCTCATTGAACAATAATTTCCTAAACATATTTTACAATGTTAAGTGTGTACAGTATAGTGTTTGTTTAAAAACATACTGGAAGTTAAGAATATTTTCCATTTGCATTTGCCCTTTAAAGAATCATAAGAAAAAAGATTATTAGATTTGAACAGCCATCCATCCATCCATCCTTCCTGATGTCGTGTCATGGGTAGTGCAGCAGCTTTTCCAAGGATGCACAGACGTCAAATACGTCAACATCAACCCATCCATCCATCCATCCATCCATCCTGATGTTGGGCCGTGGTGCAGCAGCTTTTCCAAGGATGCACAGACGTCAACATCAACCCATCCATCCATCCATCCTTATGTCGGGTCGTGGTGCAGCAGCTTTTCCAAGGATGCACAGACGTCACATCAACCCCGATGAAGCTGTTCTTGGATGCCTAAACGAGTTTCCTGATCAACAAACATTTAATTATTAATACTTTGTTTTTACGTTTAAAGAAACACGCTTTTAATGTTTAAGGGACAGTTTAAACCAAATTATCTATTTGCATTTGACTTTGAATTATCCCTGACAAAATATTACCGTTTAAATTTAATGAAATACTAACCTTTAATATTACAGGGCCAATTGAAACCTAATTAATTCCTAATCTGTACCTTACTGTAAAAATAGTTTAACTGATTAAAGGCAGTGCGATCGATGTGTTAAGCAATGTTAACAGGATCCTTGTGCATATATGAGAATAATCTTTATTATAAAGAAACAAAATGGAAAACACAGGGGTTTAAAACGAGCTGAAAAGGCAATAAAGTAAGATTAGAGCATTAAATAGCTCAAGGGACATTACCGCCAACAGGTGGTGAAACAAGGTCCTGCAGGGTGTTCTTCTTCTAACGTTTAGTGGTGGCTAGTAAATAGCTTGAGGTAACACTACCGCCACCACGTGGTAGGACGAGTGAGATTCTACACCCCGCCCACAGAAGGGCTGCAGTAGTGAATGGAAACAAACCTACATGTGAGCCGAGCCGAAATGAACCAGACCGGACCAGACTGAGCCGCTCTGGGCTGAGCAAGTGGAAAAGGGGCATAATATTTCATAGTAAATGTTGGGGGGCAAATGAATATTTTTTAAATGTGGGGGGGACATGTCCCCTTCAGACATAATTGAATCGACGCCTAGTCTGCCTGTCTAATTGCTGTTAACTCAATCATTAACCAACCAATCACATGGCAGCAACTCTGTCCATTTATGTATCTAAACGTGAGACGACTTGATGAATCTAAAGGCCGGGGCAAAGCAAAAAGGCAGCACGGTGGCACAACTGGCAGCACGGTGGCACAACTGGTAGAGCTGCTGCCTCTCAGCGAGAAGGTTGCCGGTTCAAATCCCGGTCCGGGGCCTTTCTGGGTGGAGTTTGCATGTTCTCCCCGTGCATGCGTGGGTTTCCTCCGGGTACTCCGGTTTCCTCCCACAGACCAAAAAACATGCTTGTTAGGCTGATTGGTGACTCTAAATTGACCCTAGGTGTGAGTGTGAGAATGGATGGTTGTTTGGTGTGAGTGAGACAGGTCCCTCTTGTAAATGAGTCCCCGTGACTCAACGAGGCTAGCCTGTATAAATAAAGGTTGAATGAAAAAAAAAAAAAAAGCTGAGCGTCCTCCATATACGCTGCTCTACGCGCGCATTCTGTGCGCACACGTTCACGGGCAGAGCTCTTCTTTCTTTCTCACGTTAAATGCTCGCGTTCTCGCTCCAAATCCTTGTTGTAATGTGATCAGCTGCGCGCAGAGCAGGACAAACTGAGGTCGCTGATTGGTCACTTGCTGACACGCCTACTGAAATGATTGACAGCTCAGCTGGCTTTGCTCCAGACGAGCAGCTGTTCGCTCCGCTGCTGCTGCTGCGGTCTTTCTAACTTTTATATGTTAATATAAACTTCTAAAAAATAAAAATAAAAACAGGGAGCACTATTCCAGCAGCTCACAGTCCACCAGGAAATAGTTAAAACATCGCGCTGCCAGGTAGGACATGAATTCATTCATTTCAGTCATGGAGTGAACGGAGGATGAAGCGATTACTTGACTTTAGGCAAAAAAACAAAAGAAAAGGCCCGATCAGCGATAAAGAAGAGGAATTTAATTCATTTGTGTGTCATACAAAACAGTCCGCCACCAGGGCAGTTTATTGTGAGACACCGCGCAAGCGTGCACGGTCGTAAAAAAAGAGCTTGACGCGTTTGCGCGAACGTTCAAAGGGCTTGTGCAGCGGCGCACGCACGGCGCTCACACAGCGGGGCGGAGCTCTGCCCCAGCCTTAAAAAAGCTAAGTCTGGTCCTCTGGACATTCAAAAAACAAAACAAAGCCAAAAGACAGAAACGTTTCGTCTTTTGTCCGAAAGAATTCCTCAGTCTGAGATGCTGTATTCAGCTCAGTCTTATAAATAGCACCCTCTCACCAGTTTTTCACCAGATCAACCAGTTTGCTGATGACAGCTGAAACCAGCTGCTCACATGATCAAGGAGGACCATCAGCCTAACGATGGATCGTTAGCACCCTGATGGTTGTTTGCTATTCACAGAGGGCTGAGTGATACTAGCAATAATAATTTACTTAATTGTAAATTAATTACAAGTTTAGCTTCAAGGATTCATTTGATCCCAACGTTTACATTTATTAATATTTTTGTACCAGATATTGCATAAACCCTTCTGCTATTTATCTGTGCTCCGTATAAAACCGAGCTGAGCAGGAATCGGTTCAAATGTTGTACGTCTGCAGGACGCCGGCAGTCAGCAGATCGGCTTCCTGCTGGGCAGCTGCGGAGTCACCGTGGCCCTGACAAGCGACGCCTGCCATAAAGGCTTACCCAAAAGTCCCACAGGAGAGATCCCACAGTTCAAAGGTCAGACACACACAACCTTTCACTGTGACACGTCTGTCCACACACACGCTGGCTCTTCATCATGTCTGTGCTGACTGTAAATACATTAATTGTAAATGCAGGTATAATCATACAGGTCTTATCTCAGAGCAACAAAATGGTAAAGTAAAAGTAACAATATTAAAAGTATCCAAACCATATCTAACCATCACACTTCAGTCACACATATACACACAACCACATGCACAAATAGCCACATCACACTCTAATACCCCCTACTCACACAGGCTCATGTTGGTGCTGCTGTTGTTTGGCATATTGTTTTTGCACTTTTAAGTGTTTAGTGTATTTCCTAGTTCATAACACAGATCTTTTACTGTTTCTTTTACAATTTATACTTTTGCTAGTGTTGAATGTAACTGGGGCCCTCTGTACACAATTTTATTCCACCCCATGTGATGCGAATGACAATAAAGAACCTTGACCTTGATTTGTTTGAAGGACTTCCATTCAGATTTAAGAAATGTTTATTTGGAAAACACCCTATAACAAATACAAGTAGTAAAATTATGGCTTAAAGTACCAAAATTGTAGATAAAATGGCAGCATTGTTGATAGAAAATGAAATGGTAGCTATAAGCTAAAGGTAGCAAAATGGTAGGTAAAAGCTAAAAGTAGCCGAACACAAACAATTAAAGGGGACCACAGATGCAAAATTCACTTTTTAATGTTTTTGTACTCAACTTTGGGTATTTACTTCATAAAAAAACAGTCCTAAGGCCAAAAAAATGCACCCAGTGGTTTATTTACTATAAGTATATTTATTTATCTTAGATAGAAACGGCCCGATTGCACTTCCTGCGGTTTGTTACGTCACAAACCGCAGCCACAACCCACAGCCACAACCCATCCCAACCTTTGTCCCGCCCCCGTCACCTAGCAACCCCTGGTAATGCTCCACCCACGCGGTTCCTGAGTTCATCTCAGCCTGCACACTAGGTGGCGGTATGCACCTAACAGTTGTTTGCGATCCGCCATAAATCAAATGGAGAAGAAGAAGAATAGTTCATCTCAGCAGAATGGCTCCTAAAGTTAAATGTTGCGTTGTTGGCTGCATTACACAACATGTGTTGATACACACTCTTCCAGTCTCAGAGAGCAGAGATGCGTGGCTTAATTTTATTTTTAATGGCAATGTCCAGGCGACATTACCGTAGAAGAATTACACTTCTTATACGATGAAGGACTACTTTCGTACAACTGCCAGTTTGGTTGAGTGGTTAGCGCGCTCGAACGCCACTCGGGAGACCTGGGTTCGCATCTTGTCCATGATCTTTTTTTTTCCCCCCTTTTTTTTTTAAACTCCTGGCGCAGATAATGGAGCACTAAGCAGATTTAAAATTGATAGTTTTCAGATGGGAACAGATGTGTGCATGTTTGTGTGAGTGTGTGTGTGTGTGTTTGTGTGTCGGGCCAGCACGGCTCCTCGGAGAAACACAGATAAAAAGATAGCCCCGCTGTGAGTGTGTGTGTGTGTGTGCTTTGCTCCATCCAGCTCGCGCGCACAGGCAGAGGGTGGGAGAGTCAGAGGAGACATTACAGAGGAAGAATAAAAAATGACACGACAACTTGTAGTGTGGTAGTAACGTGAGTTGACTTCCTCGTCTGCCTTTGGAGGGCGGAGTTAATGCAAGCAGAACTTTGAAGGGCGTGCCACGAGATCTCATTATCATAAACCGGTCGTTCAAAACGAAAGTTAAAAATGGCAGAATTAAAAAGGGTATAATTGATTATCTAAGAATTATTTTGTGTATTAAATTGAATAAACAGTGTCTGGTAACCCCAAAGAAATACCATAAAAATTTTAAAAACATATCTGTGGTCTCCTTTAACTAAATATTAAATGGTAGCTATAAACTAAAGGTCACAAAATGGTAGGTAAAAGCTAAAAGTAGCCAAACACTAGCAATTAACTAAACATGAAAAGGTAGCTATAAGCTAAAAGTAGCAAAATCCTAGGTAAAAGCTAAAAGTAACAGCAAGAACTAAAGCTTAAGTAGAATAATTATTGCTAACAGTCTAAAGTGGCAAAATGGTAGGTAAAAGCTAAATTTAGCCAAACACTAGCAATCAAATAAATATGAAATGGTAGCTATAAGCTAAAGGTAGCAAAATGGTAGGTAAAAGCTTAAAGTAGCTGAACGCAAGCAATTAAATAAATATGAAATGGTAGCTATAAGCTACAAGTAGCAAAATGCTAGGTAAAAGCTAAAAGTAGCTGAACGCAAGCAATTAAATAAATATGAAATGGTAGCTATAAGCTAAAAGTAGCAAAAGCCTAGGTAAAAGCTAAAAGTAACAGCAAGAACTAAAGCTTACGTAGAAAAATTATTGCTAACAGTCAAAAGTGTAAAAGTTAAATCTAGCCAAACACTAGCAATCAACTAAATATGAAATGGTAGCTATAAGCTAAAGGTAGCAATGGTAGGTAAAAGCTTAAAGTAGCCGAACGTAGCAATTAAATAAATATGAAATGGTAGCTATAAGCTAAAAGTATCAGCAAGAACTAAAGCTTAAGTAGAAAAATTACTGCTAACAGTTAAAAGTAGCAGGTAAAAGCTAAATGTAGTCGAACACTAGCAATTAACTAAAAATGGCAGCATGGTTGGGAAAATTTGCAAATTGGTAACTAAAAGCTAAAAGTAACATAAAAGGGCAAAAATGCAGCGAGTACGCTGAAGCAGATTTCAAAAAGAAGAATGTTGTTTTGAAGGCTCAGAGTTTTTAAACAGGTAATTTTATCTTAAATAAAATATTTTGAAAAGTAGAACATCTAAAAGTCACAAAACTCTATTCCTGGGCAAGCTGACACATGAAGCGTTAAATTAGCATAAACTATTTGGAAAATATTTGATTGCAAAAGAACGTACGGCAGAAACTGGAAACAGGAAAATAAAAATGTCTTCTGACTCGTAAAGAATAATCAGTCGTGATATGTTGAAATTGTAAAATCCCAAACCCTTGAAATATCGAGACTCGCTACAAAAACCAGCTGAACTCCAGAGTTTCAAAGCTTCATTGGTCCGTCACAAACACACTCAGGTCAAAGGTCAGACGTCAGAGCCGGGCAGCGTTTCTCAGTGGAACGAATAAACGGCGATGGCAGCAGACAGCTGGACTCTGAGACAGATGACAGGATGATGGAGTGATGGGGAGGAAGGCAGAGGGAGTCGGTGAAATGCAGAAACAGATCGATGGACAAACAAGTGGCAGAGAGAAGGAGATAAATATCCACTGTTTGCTTTGCAGTAATGGGTTTAAAAATAGCAACATGGCGGCAGACTCTTTGCTCCCCACTCGGCGTAGATTTGAGATAGTGTGTGCCGTTCATTAGATTTGAGTGCTTCTCGTATTGATCTCATATTAAAGCTGGTTTCATCCTCACGGCTGATTGTTTCATCTGTCCCAAAACACTGTCTCCACTCAGGGCTCTTTCAACTTTGCTAAAGGGCACTAAAGTTGTTGATCATGCCTGTAGCATTAGCAAAATATCAGATTTTAATTAAACTGTCAAAGTAATCAATGGATGAACAGCGCCACCGGTTTATGAATGTGTGTAGCATTCATTATATGTGTAGCACTTTGAGATTTTCAGTAATGAAAAGTGCGTTATAAATTGAATTGATTATTATTATTATTATTATTATCTATCAACGTCTGGAATCAATCACAACAAAAAATGTCTAACTCAACCAGTTACTGTATACAGATAATGAGCTACAGTTGGGTGTGGTAGCAGCTGAGCTTCATCCCCTAAGCATACTCTGAGCTCAATATTTCAGCCTAAAATTTTTCCAGCAACTATTGCTATCTATCTACCCTGCCTGTCTGTTAGCGAAAAATGGTCACATAAGATGGATTTTAATGCCAAATGTGCCTTATGTGCCTTACTGCATATGCCACTTTGCCTCTATACCAACATCAACTACCTCATACATATACTGTGTACATTAACTTATATGCTGCTGTGCCACTCTTTGCAAATGTCAATGCTAGAACCTTCAGTTTATTTTATAGATATACTTTTTATACTTTTTATACTACTATGCAAAAACTCAGGACAGTATTACACTTTTATTATTTCATTTTATGCTTATGTTCATTGGGTGTTTGGTGTTTTAGGGGTGTTTGGTGTTTCAGTGTTGGTGTAAATTTTCATACTTTTATACTATTATGAAAAAACTCAGGACAGTGTTACACTTTTACTATTTTATGCTTATGTTTATTAAATGTTTTAGTGTTTAGTGTTTAGATGGTTACTGTTGCACCGAGGGACTGAGAGAAACGCAATTTCGGCCCTGTGTATGTCCTGTACATATTGCAGTTCTGACAATAAAGTTGACTTTGACTTTGACTTTAATACAACTGTTAGGGAAAATAGAATCAGAATAAGTTTTATTATCATTGTACCAGGATACAGTGAAAGTATGTTCGTACAGTCATCCGAAAGATGGGCGGAGTGCACGTTGCTGCTGCTATAATAGCCCGGCCCCTTATTCGTTATCAGAATACTTTTAGAAATGAAAAGGGTAAGAACCGTAAGGATGGATAGTGGTATTACAAAAAAGATACAATAGTTTACCCATGTCCCAGGAGAAATTTGATAGTCTGCTCGTATTCTAGGCCAAATGGGAGAGTCAGATTCAGATAAGCCACAATTGTTGATTTTCTTAAGGCAGACTGTTTTTTCTTGTCAGCCTTGAGTCCTGCTGGAACTTTCCAGATCCAAAATGGCCAGATTTATGGGTATTTCACTTCACTGATCCATGTTATGAGCCTTCTTTAAGGTCTATCCCAACATGCTGGCGAGTCCTAGAAGTGGCAGGTGGCCTGTGATTCTCACAAACCACCTCCATCTTACAGTTTAGCTTGTAAATCAGCTGATTTTGAGTACGCATAGCACGAACCAAACCTTCACATTGATTCGGAAGCTTTGCCATGGCTGAAACTGCTGCTGGTGTCTTTTTCAAAAGTTGATCAAACAAAGCCCTGCCGATGCCAAAGTGCAGAAACTCTGCTATCATAAATCCAAATGCTGTACATAAACGTCTTCAGCGTCCTCCTGAGACAGAACTGAGAGACACATCAGTTGCCAAACTCCCTACAGATCTCTGATGTACCCCGCAGTGTGAGT
The DNA here is from genome assembly GCA_038048925.1 of Garcialebias charrua. Taxonomy (NCBI): domain Eukaryota; kingdom Metazoa; phylum Chordata; class Actinopteri; order Cyprinodontiformes; family Rivulidae; genus Garcialebias; species Garcialebias charrua. Next base: position 136,150 of record JBBPBX010000175.1, on the reverse strand, counting down.
CGCAGCCAGACAAGAGGGTTCTCCAGGACCCTGCCATCTTGTTGAAAAAATGTTGTCGATTGCATTGAAAGTCCAGCTCACCAGATCCATAATGGTATTTTTCGTTCGGGAGATAGAGAACTGTACTAACTGGCTTTTTTATGTATGTGAATGTTCCTGTAAAGTGCCCGGAGACAACTTTGTTGTGATTTGATGCTATATAAATAAACTGAATTGAATTGAGATATGTAACAGGAGCTCCAAACACACAAGCCGTTTTCGCATTGACCGGCCCTCCCCAGTCCGGGTCGTCTCTGGTTGGCCCAGAGCCAGCCCTGGCCCACCCTCGTTCATTACGCACTGTCCGGAGAGCAAGCCTTGAAGTGGGTGGGGTGTTCACTTGACGTGGGTGGAGTGTTCACTTGACGTGGGTGGAGTGTTCACTTGACGTGGGTGGAGTGTTCTTGTGTGCGCGCTTATAGTGTTTTAAGAGAGGAGACGTTTGCTGAGCATATATATTAGTGTTTCTGAGTTTAATATTTGTTAATAACTGATTACAAATCAGCTTATGTTACAACGTAAATAACACGAAGCGCGCACCCATTTCCGCCTTTCCGCGCGACCTGAATGTCATTAAACAATAACTAATATTGTCTAACTGTTGCGCGCAGCCAGAGTTTTAAAATATAACTAATAATCTCTAACTTCTACGTGCAGCTAGAATGTTAAGAGGGGTGATTTCTATATGGGTAAGGTGGACACCTAAAAATCCAGTCTGCTGCTGTAGCTCAAAGCGATAGAGCACTGCCATTTTGACCCGGCGAAGCGGGTTCGCTTCCCGCCTGGGACAAAGTTATTTTACTTTTTTTTTGGGGAGTAAATAAAAAGGAGTTTGTTAACCAAACAAACTCCTTTTTATTTAAAAGAAAGGAATAAATAAAAAGGAGTTTGTTAACCAAACAAACTCCTTTTTATTTAAAAGAAAATGTGAATTAAAAAAAAAAGTAAAATAACTTTGTACCAGGCGGGAAGCGAACCCGCTTCGCCTGGTCAAAATAGCAGTGCTCTATCGCTTTGAGCTATAGCGGCAGACTGGATTTTCAGGTGTCCACCTTACCCATATAGGAATCACTCCTCTAAACATTCTAGCTGCACGTAGAAGTTAGAGATTATTAGTTATATTTTAAAACCCTGGCTGCGCGCAAGAGTTAGACAATATTAGTTATTGTTTAATGACATTCAGGTCGCGCGGAAAGGCGGAAATGGGTGCGCGCTTCGTGTTATTTACGTTCTAACAGATACATAAGCTGATTTGTAATCAGTTATTAACAAAAATTTAACTCAGAAAAACTAATTCAGCTAACAATTTTTTTAGGGGTTTCTGTAGTTAATTTTTAATGAAATGCAGCTGAGATTGTTAGAACGAGTCCAGCCCCTGCTGCAAACAACGAATCAAATGTGAGCAGTACATGACGTCAAACTGGGCCGGGGGAGCTCGGCCCGATAGAACCACGGTGGAGATGGTTCCATGACGAGTGCGGAGCCGGGGAAAAAAAGGAAAATGCGAACACACTGAACCCAGGTTAGAAGGCGGCGCAGGGCGGCCCGGGCCATATAGGGCTGGTCAATGCGAAAACGGCTACAGAGAGCAAAGCAGGAGGGAGGAGAACGGGAGGGAGAGGAGAATGCGTCCGCCTTGACCGAGAGCCAGCTGAGAATAGAAAATAGCATTGTATAGGCATAAACAGTTTGCTGTCTTTTGGGATTAACCCAATTCAAGATGGCCGTCACAGCCAGCTGACCATTGGAAACACAAAAATAGTTACAACTTGGTCATTTTTATGGATTTGTAGCTGAAAGTTGGGCGTGGTAGTAGCTGAGAGTCATTCAGGCCACACACTCTGAGCATCACACATTGTGCAACATCTTCACTTAAAACTTCTACTTTACCATTTACTGGTAAGAGACAACCCTTTCTGTCAGCAAAATATCTTCTAACCGATGTTAGCAAACACAAAAATGGCTGTAACTCTTTCAGTTTTGCAGAAATCGAGCTACAACTCAGAGTGGTAGTAGCTGAGACTGATCTCCAGCACATATTTTGAGTATATCTCACAAGATATCTGCCATTTGTCGTCTCCCCCTCCCCTGTGGAATGGCTGCGTCACTATGTGCTTACGTGCGGGGTGTTTTTTCAATTTCAGGCTCTCTTTCCTCGGCCAAGGAACAAGAGTCTGTTAGGAATTTACTGTATTTAGTTTCCAAATCCTTTACATGTTGTTGCTTTCATTACTTTGTCTGTCCAAACAGGTCTCTCTTGTAAATAAGTCTTCGAGTCTCAAAGTGATTTATCTGTATAAATAAAGGTTGAATGAAAAAAATATATAACAATGTTTCAGGTTGACCAAAAGCAAATATAAGATGATATTGGTTTAAAACTTGGGCGATGTGCATTCCTTCAAGGAATGCTGGGTTTTTAATTAAGTTTGTCTTTAAAGTGTCTCCGTTTTTGTTTTTTGTGCCCAGGTTGGCCCAAGGTGCTGTGGATCGTCACAGAGTCCAAACACCTCTCCAGACCTCCCAAAGACTGGTTCCCACAAATCAAGGATGCCAACCAGGACACGGCCTACATCGAGGTGACACGCCTGAACGCTTTGAAACAGCAGAACACGTCCTTTAGTCCAGTTTCAGTCGTGAAATCGATGCAGCGTCATGTTTGGATTAGAAACACGACGGTCAGGCAGGATGTCTTGTGTCAGTCGGCTGCAGGTCGGAGCTGTTATCAGCTGACGCATTGATTGGATTTGAAGTGATGCCCTTTTTAGCAGCTGGTCATCAAGTGAGAAAAAAGTCACCTTGATTGCATTTTGAATTGAAAGACGGAGAAGTATGATTGGGAAAATAAATTAACAAGAGTGACAACATCTCTGACAGTTGAGACAAATAAATACCGGTACTTGTTTATTTATTTTTTGAAGATTTATTTTTACTTCTATCTTTAATAGCAGCTCATTGTGAGACCTGTCAAACAGATTTTAATTTGGAAAGATTCTGATGGATTACTGTGACCCAGCAGATATTTTAATTTTTACCTCTAATACAGTTATTGTCACTAAGTCTTTAAAGTCTGAGGATGACGTTGTTTCGTTGTAGTGGCACAGCGACAGGAAACATTTACCTCTGATACAAAGACAAGTCGTTTTAGATCCATGTGCAAAACGGTTTTTTGCATTAAATAATTGCATTCGTAATAAAAAAGTATATATTTGTAATGTAATTAAACAAATTTTGGAACAGAACTGAGGACTTTTAGAAGTGCAGCACTAAATGTTTTTAAACTTTGAACATTTGTAAATTGTGATTTTCTTTTTGAACAGCAGCCGAAGCTAACCGTATTTATTGTTGTTGCATCGCATTATCTGTCCTCAGTACAAGACGTGTAAAGACGGCGGCGTCCTGGGTGTGACAGTGACGAGGGTCGCGATGCTCGCACACTGCCAGGCCCTCACACAGTCCTGCTCATACACAGAAGGTAAACACACACCTGTTGAGCAGGCAGAGGGTGGGTGTCCAAGGCTGAGGTCCGTGTCATGACCCAAATTAAGTTACCATGTGTGTTTTTTTTTTTTTTTGGTAGACTTCACAGTAGTTTGTCCTTTTTTCCCCTCCATGTGTAAAACGGTGCTTTGGATGGTTCTAACACTATTTCTCTTTACATCTCCAATTACTTCTTCCAGTTACCGTATTTTTCGGACTATAGGTCGCACCCGAGTATAGGTCGCATTGTCCAATGATTGCCAAAGGATTGAAAAAATCCATATTATAGGTCGCACCTGAATATAGGTCGCACCTACGTCAAATGTTTAGCTCTGCTGCAAATGTTTCTTCCACAGGAGCGCACAGCAAGGCTTTTAAGAAGATTAACACTTAAAAACAATTAATTGTTTGATAAAAATTATAGCAAATATGTGTCTGAGCTGAACTTTTCTTTAATAAATGAATAATTTTAGCAGGATAAACACCTAAAAATATATATTTGTTAGCTGACATTATTGTAAGAGTGTGTCTCAGTTTAATTTTTGTTAATAAATGATTACAAATCAGCTTATTTTATAAAAAGCCATATATAGGTCGCACCTGGCTATAGGTCGCAGGCCATGAAAAAATGATAAAAAGCCGCGACCTATAGTCCGGAAAATACGGTATTTAACTGTCAATAGTGGTGTACCACAAGGCTCGTTCTTAGGACGCACTCTCTTTACAATCTACATAAGTAATGTAGGTCAAAACATTCCTGATGCAGCCTTGCATCTCTATGCCGATGATACAGTTGTTTATTGTTGAGCTAAAACAGTTGCTAACGTTTTCCTGCTTCTACAGTCTGCATTCGACATCATCCGGTCAGACTTGTTCCGTCTCAAACTGGTGCTGATAATGTTGTTTTCAAACAGAAAGTTGGTACCGGCAATACCAGCATGGTATTTCGCATGTCAAAAACTTGATAAACTAAAATAAAAAACTGGGTTTCTTTTTCAGAAACGGATCATGTCTAACTCTGAATGCTAGGAAACAATTTGTAGCTGCTACTTTCCTTTCCTCCGTTGATTACGGTGACATTATTTACTTGAACGCTCCTACAAGCACCCTGCAGATGTTAGATGCTGTCTATCATGGTGCACTAAGATTCATAACTGGCTGTAACTACCGTACCCACCACTGCACCCAGTATTCACTGGTTAACCATCAACTTCACACAGACGCTCCCACTGGTACATTTTCATCTTTAAATCACTTCTTGGTCTGCTGCCTTCATACATCTCCTCCTACCTGTCTCTACGTGAGTGCAGCTACAGCATGCGCTCTCAGGACATGATTACCTGCAGCGTCCCCTCAGTGAGGACTGAACATGGCAAAAAGGCCTCCTCTTATTCCGCTCCTGTTTCCTGGAACATCTTACAAAAAGAGCGGAAGTTGTCGACCTTGACCACTCTAGGATTTTAAACAATTGTTAAATTCAATGCAAAAATCAATGCAGACATTTTCCTGTTTTTAGTATTTTACCTCGTTTCATGATCTAGCTTGTTTTTATTTTGTTTTATACCACTACCTTTGTTTACTTTTCATTTTAAAAGCATTTTATGGCTGCTTATTGTTGTCTCTACCTCATCTGTGTTCTTTGTTTAAAACAGGTCTCTCTTGTAAATGAGTCCTCGTGACTCAATGAGACACTTGTATAAATAAAGATTGAATGAAAATCTCTTTCTGTTCACAGCTGAGACCATAGTGAATGTTTTAGACTTCAAGAAGGATGTGGGGCTGTGGCACGCCATCCTGACCGTAAGAAAAGCCTTGCATGTATTCAGCGTTTAGTACAGAAGAAAGAAAAGTATGCTCTGTAAATGTTTGTCCTCCTCCTGTCCTTCAGAGCGTGATGAACATGATGCATGTCGTCAGCATCCCCTACGCCCTGATGAAGGTGAACCCTCTGTCCTGGATCCAGAAGGTCTGCCAGTACAAAGGTACCACCACCCTCAGTTTGTTTCAAAATAAAATCAGTCTAACTAAATCTCATTAGGACATTTAGAAAGTTTTTCATTCAACTTGTCCTTTAAAAGCTTTAAAAATGCAGCGTACACCAACTTTATTTTATGAAATATTTCCCCTAAACACAAGATCTCTTGAACTGTTTGCAGCAGAATAGTTTGTTAGAAATTGTACAACTAAACTGTGTGTTATTTGGGAAAGCAAGCAGCAAAGACCAATTTTCCCCAAAAGTGAAGTGAAAGTTCAGAGTTTGAATACAATGAAAGTGAATTGGAGTTTAGCTCAAAGCAATCTGGCCTTTCAAGCAAATTATGAGGAAACCAAAAGACCAGTCGCTCCAAACACACATTGAGTAAAACATGGCAGAGACATTTATATATATTATAATCTTAAGGGAACTGAGTTGTTTGTAAAACCACAATTCAGAACCAGTTTGAAGGGACGTTCTACCTCAATTCAGGGAATTAGATTATGGAATGGCTTGGAGAATGTAGTTAAAAATGCCAAGTCAATGTTTACATTTAAAAAAATGATCAAAACAAATGTGTTAAAAAAATATATGTGAAATAACGTAATGTGTATTGTATTAGTTAGAAAATTAGAAAGAGTTAGTCATTTTGTACTGTTAGTTAGAAAATTAAAAAGAGTTAGTAATTTTGTACTGTTGGTTGAAGAATATTATTGTTTACATGGTTTGACTACTGTTGTTTAATCTGATTGTTGGAGATAAGGGGCAGATATAATAAGATTTATTCTTCTTTCTGCCACCTTTCATTTTTTTACATTTTGTACACTATCATTATGAGATTGCCTTGTATTGTTTCTTTTGTAAAAAAATGAACAAATTTAATAAACAAAAAACATAAACATTTACAGTTTGGTGGATAAGGGAAAGACGGAGAAGAGAAACTGTGAATAAAAGTACTTAAAATAAAAATCTAAATATTTAACAGAATACAAATCTACAGTGTGACATTTAGCTCTTAAGTTGAACATTTCATAGAGAAGTCTCCAAAAATCCTGGAGCCTAAACTGCATTTGTGTCAAACCTATAATAAAAATAAAAGTGGCAGTTCAACCAAAGTCCAACTTTACATAAGAGTTGAATTCGGGCCTAAAAAAATCAGACCCAATCATTTAGCTGTACGTAATTACAGGCCCAAACTCGGGCAAAAAAATAAAATTAAGCTTTTACTGATTTTGTAAGCAAATCAGTTTGACATGATATTTTAAAAACACATTTATAAAAATAAAAAAGGAAGATATAAGATTTCTCGTTTATTAACATGGATATTAACAAAATAAATGGCCTAAAAATCAACTTTAAAGAAAAGCTGTTGTGCAAATGAATAAAAATATTTTTAGAACAACATTATTTGGAAAAATTCAGAACAAGACTATTTTAAATGAGCACGCTGCTCGCTTCGGCTTCTGTAGCTTCAGATGACAGCAGGTGTGGAGATGCGTGCGGCCGGTGATCAGCCGATCCATCTGAAGTGTAACTGGACTCTTTTTTCTTTCTTTTTTTACCTCTTTCGTCATCATCATCATCATCAGCTTTATTTATAAATCTTTAACATCTTTAACAATTATCTTTAACACAGCCACAGCTGAAACAAAGTGCTGAACATCAGATACAAACAAGATAAAAGAAAGCATAAAAACAGAGCTACAAAACTAACTCACAGTGAACTAAAAACTCAATTTAAAATACATTAAAATGACAAGTTAAACATGTAAAATCCAATACCAATAAAAATGAAGTAAAATCAAGTCTCAGTTGGGTTGAAGGCCAATGAGTAAAGATGAGTTTTCAAACAGGTTTTAAAAATGGACAGTGAGGGGGCCTGTCGAATGTGTAAAGGCAGAGCGTTCCATAACTCAGGGCCACAACAGAGAAGGCCCTGTCTCCTCGAAGCTTCCTCTTACTCTTTGGAATGACCAGGAGCAGCTGGTCAGCAGACCTGAGTGACCGGGATGGAGTGTAATGGTGGAGAAGCTCTGCCAAATAAGGGGGCAAGGTTGTTTAAAACCTTAAAAACAAACAAAATAATTTTAAAATGAACTCTAAAATACACGGGCAGCCAGTGGAGAGAAGCCAGGACAGGTGTGATGTGCTCTCTTTTGCGTGTTCCAGTTAAAAGACGTGCAGCAGCATTTTGCACCAGCTGCAGACGTGCAAGTGAGGACTGGCTGACTCCAAGATAGAGAGAATTACAGTAATCCAGCCGTGATGAAATGAAGGCATGGATTACTGTTTCGAACTGTTGCCGTGAAAGAATAGGTTTCACCTTTGCCAATTTTCTCAAATGATAAAAACCAGACTTTCAACCAGCCAGTCGGACCTGTCTCCTCCTCAACAAGTAGATTAACACAGTTTTATATTGTGCATTCTTGTTTAGTTTTCTTTGTGCTGTATGGCTCACAAAACTGCATCAAAAGCCCAAGACCGACCCAGCCGGCCCGTCAAGCACATAATTTTGGCCCGAATTGGGCTCGGGATCGAAATCACAGCTCTACTTTACACGTGACCGTTTAAACACTGAATTTGGTTTCTAACAGGACGAATGCCTGAGCCACGGGGCTCTAATGACGAAGAGTTTTCCAACTTGTTTTGGTGAAATGTTGCTTTTCACACATTTGTTTTAGCTTGTACCTCGGTATAGAGCAGGGACTTTTCAACTAAACCGCTCAGGGGTCCTCAGTTACTGAACGCCAAGAGCTCAGGGGCCGGACATCCTGCAGTTATTGTCATTAAATAAGTTTGTTTTATGGTTTAAACTCTAGTTTTATTTAAAAATGAACCCACTGGTGGGCCCAACTGAGGTCATCCGAGGGCCCGTTTTGGCCCCTGGACCACCAGTTGAATAACCCTGGAATAGAGCCGCAAACCATGAAACAAACAGAAACTTAAATGTACAAGTTGTAAAGTTTAAGCACATTAAAGCAATAAAACATTATTTTGTTTTCAAGTAGTTACTCATCATATCAGATATGTTTTTCTTATGTTTTTCTATTGTTTATTGTTTAAGGAAATTCTACCATTGCTGTTCATCATTCTTTAGTTTGTAGCAGGTCGCTCTTGTAAATGAGTCCACGAGGCTCAATGAGATTTACCTGACTAAATAAAGGTTGAATGAATTTCATCTTTCTCTGGGCTCTATTGAATCGCTGCAGTTTTTTCAGGATTTTAACCTCAGGTTTTTGTGTGTGATGTGTCGTCTGCAGGGAGGGTGGCCTGTGTGAAGTCCAGGGACATGCACTGGGCTCTGGTGGCCCATCGGGACCAGCGGGACGTCAACCTGAGCTCCCTGCGCATGCTGGTGGTGGCTGACGGTTCCAATCCATGTAAGGAAAGTCTTTCTGGTTTAAGATGTGGTCAAAAAGCACAACAGATGAAAGAAGAAAACCTAAATTAGACTTTTTTATTTTATTTAACTTATTGTTGTGGGTTATCAAGGTGTTTCCTGAGTATGTGACATCGTGCATTCACCTGCAGAGCCGTGCAGCAAACTTTCTGTTTGACCACGGGTCTGCAGGGTTCCCACACATGAAAATTACTGTATAGATTATGTTCAGTAATCTTAGTGTGGGAAAAAAAATGTTTCCAGACTTTATTTCCTCTTTTATTTTTTAAGAAATATCTGCAATTCTGAAAAAATAAACCGTTGAGTTTCACATTAATAATTTGTAAAAGTTCACTTTGTAGATTTTGCTCAAATATGTTAAATTAATGCTGAATGTTTGTCACATGTTGTCCAGATTTTTTTTGTTTTATTTTTTTATTATTTTTAAATTAGGACAATGCATATTAATCAACATGACAGCAGTAAGCATCAATGTAAATATGCCGAAGTTAGCACAATAGCTAATTTTCATCTGTTGTTCTAAGGCAGGTAAGAACAAGAAACGTCCCACAAAACAAAAGAGCAGAGAATAATACAAACATCACCTATATAAAACATAACACAACATAAAATCACAATAAAGATATGATGCCATAAGAAAATAGACAAAGTAATCTACACATGAGTGCACTTCTGGTTAGTTTTCAGCCAAAGTTTCAAAGAGTTTTTAAAGCCAGATTTTAACTCAAAATATGTGGTTTAGGGCCATTACTCATTAGAAGTACGCTAAATATTTATTAATTTTTTTAAGTATAATGATCAGCCTTTAATGTGCATTTATATTAATTATTTGTTCTTAGACGTTAAAAATCTGCCTGAAAATTCAGATTTAAAAAAATCTGGAAATATGAAAACATCTGGAGTTTAGAAAAGTGTAACGACCCTGGATCTGGTTTCTTTACATTACTTTTATTTGTTATCTTTTTTTACCTTACGAAACTTTGCTATTATGATGGAAGTTGTCTTTAGGAGGGTGGGGCAGAGGTTAGAGAAGGTGAGCCTGTGATCGGAAGGTCGCCGGTTCAAGCCCCGGACCATCAAAATGTGGGCGGGACAGATGAAGCACCCACATCTGCTTCCACCATCTTCTGGGCCCTTGAGCAAGGCCCTTAACCCCCACCACCAGCTCCACACAGAGGGCTGTGGTAGCTCGGTGGTTGTGTCAGGAAGGACTTCTAGAGTAAAAACCAGGTCTCTCTTGTAAATGAGTCCTCGAGGCTCAGTGGGATTAACCTGCCTAAATAAAGGTTGAATTTAAATTTTAAAAAAGCCAAGTCTTCGTGCGACTTAGTGGCGACCTCTGAAGAAGGGAGCAGCCGAAAGAAGAAAAGATGGAGGTTGTCTTCACAGGATGAGCTGTGGACAGCTGGGTGGTCCACTTCAGTTTCAAACAAGAAACATGAAGATTCACCTTCTGCTTCTTGTAGAGCTTCACTTTGTTAGAAGTTAATCTGAATTATGGCTGATCGTGTTTCAATCTGTCCGTCTCTCAGGGTCAATCTCGTCCTGCGACGCGTTCCTCAACGTCTTCCAGACCAAAGGTTTGAAGCCGGAGGTGATCTGCCCCTGTGCCAGCTCCACAGAGGCTTTGACTGTCGCCATACGGAGGTACATCATCATCATCATCGGTCATCCGGGGCTTTTCCCACAAGTTTAATCTGTGGAACCTGTTCCCATTGTTAGCACTTCATCACCGTTAAAACACGTTCGTGTTTCATTCTTCAGGGTTTTTTAATGTAATTAAAAGTTTCTCCTTTAAGTTAACTTGAAAGCTCGTTTAGTTTTCTTTCACCATCTCAACGTTTATTCCTAACTTCAGTTTTGTGGTTTAAACACAAAACTCAGAAAATATTAATTCATGCATTTACTGTAATTTCTGTCAAAGTTGAATCTGAGTGTCGGTAAGGACTTTACCTCACTTGGCCTGGAGGTCACTGACTATTTTTAAAGCAGTAAAACATGTTTGTTCTTTTTGTTTTATTGGAATATAGCAGGTTTCACCCAACCCAACCAAGTAAAAATAGTATTTAGTGAAAGTTTATGGAAAAATTGCCCCAAAAATATAAATACATCAAATTATTCTTATTAGTTATTGTTTAATTACCTAATGCCAAGAATTCCACATGCATCTTATATTTTTTTTAGAAAAATTGCACATTTTGAGTTTTCCCCGCTCTGGAAATCAGAGGTTCTTTGGACAAACGGAGCAGGAAACGCACAAAAAATTATAAAAATAAATAAATAAAAGAAAAATGTATGTGTATGGTTGTCTGAAATAGCTGTGAAAGTCAATAAAATATTTATTTCTTCCATTGATTTACACTTCGGTGACCTAACGATATTAATTGTTGAATAATTTTATGAGTTGCCTTAAAGTTGTCTTTCAACTATAAACATTTTCATTTGGCAGTAAAACCTCTAATTAAATATTTAATTAAAATCATCATCTTTTTCTGGAGTTTTTCATGTTCAAAAGCAGTTTTTTTATTAAATAAATAAATCATATATTTTTTATTAATAATTATTATAATTATTGATAAACTATCAATTATATTAGGTTTTGTTAATTTAGTGGCCCGTTTGCCTAATTTAGTATATAAAAAGTTTAAATGGCCAAAAAACAACTTTTTGTTCTTCCTTGTTTTTTCTTGTTTGTTTTTAATTTTCTTGGGTTCTCTGATAGACAAACGTCTCGACTTTCCAAAATTCTTCACACTGGAAAAAAATAAATAATTTTACACCTTAATACTAATAAATACCAACATACGTTTACACATTTAATAAAACTTATTATGTTTTGTCTAAAAATGTGTGTCCTCAAATTATCATTTTTAAAAAATAAATACTTTAAAATATTAACTTTGTTCTCTCCAAAAATGTGTCAGCTTTTCTCCTTGTTACATGTTTTAATGCCTTAATTACAGATAAAATTTATTTATTGTCTGAATATTTCATATCAAAGACATCATCCCACTACAACTATACACCAAGGTGTTTTCAGATATTTTTAATATTTATGAATTATCTTTACACTTTACTAATGATGTAAATTTAAAATAAAATTGTGACTTTGTGGAAACGTCTTCCTTCAATAACATTTTTTTTGTCCAAATCTAAGATAAAAGGTTTGTCTAAAAGATGCAGCAGCAGCCAGCTCTGTCTGCTCCACCTGTCCTGCTGTCCTCTAATGGACATGTCCTGCTGTTTTTCTGTCTCTCATGATGGACATGTCCTTCTGTTCTTCTGTCTCTCGTGATGAACATGTCCTGCTGTCTCTCATGATGGATGTGTCCATCTGTTTCATGATGGATGTGTCCATCTGTTTCATGATGGACATGTCTTTCTGTTCTTCTGTCTCTCGTGATGAACATGTCCTGCTGTCTCTCATGATGGATGTGTCCATCTGTTTCATGATGGATGTGTCCATCTGTTTCATGATGGACATGTCTTTCTGTTTCGTGATGGACTTGTCCTTTTGTCTCTCATGATGAACATGTCCTTCTGTTATTATATCTCTTACGATGGACATGTCCTTCTGTCTCTCATGATGGACATGTCCTGCTGTCTCTCATGATGGATGTGTCCATCTGTTTCATGATGGACATGTCTTTCTGTTTCATGATGGACTTGTCTTTCTGTTTCATGATGGACATGTCTTTCTGTTTCATGATGGACTTGTCCTTTTGTCTCTCGTGATGAACATGTCCTTCTGTTCATCTGTCTCTCGTGATGGACATGTCCTGCTGTCTCTCATGATGGATGTGTCCATCTGTTTCATGATGGACTTGTCCTTTTGTCTCTCATGATGAACATGTCCTTCTGTCTCTCATGATGGACATGTCCTTCTGTTATTATATCTCTTACGATGGACATGTCCTTCTGTCTCTCATGATGGACATGTCCTTCTGTTCATCTGTCTCTCGTGATGGACATGTCCTGCTGTCTCTCATGATGGATGTGTCCATCTGTTTCATGATGGATGTGTCCATCTGTTTCATGATGGATGTGTCCATCTGTTTCATGATGGACATATCCTTTTGTCTCTCGTGATGAACATGTCCTTCTGTTATTATATCTCTTACGATGGACATGTCCTTCTGTCTCTCATGATGGACATGTCTTTCTGTTTCATGATGGACATGTCTTTCTGTTTCATGATGGACTTGTCTTTCTGTTTCATGATGGACATGTATTTCTGTTTCATGATGGACATATCCTTTTGTCTCTCATGATGGACATGTCCTTCTCTGTTCTGCTGTCTCTCATTATGAACTTGTCCTTTTGTCTCTCATGATGGACATGTCCTTCTGTTCTTCTGTCTCTCGTGATGGACATGTGCTTCTCTGTCCTGCTGTCTCTCATGATGGACATGTCCTGCTGTCTCTCATGATGGATGTGTCCATCTGTTTCATGATGGACATGTCTTTCTGTTTCATGATGGACATGTCTTTCTGTTTCATGATGGACATGTCCTGCTGTCTCTCATGATGGACATGTCCTTCTCTGTTCTGCTGTCTCTCATTATGAACTTGTCCTTTTGTCTCTCATGATGGACATGTCCTTCTGTTCTTCTGTCTCTCGTGATGGACATGTGCTTCTCTGTCCTGCTGTCTCTCATGATGGACATGTCCTGCTGTCTCTCATGATGGATGTGTCCATCTGTTTCATGATGGACATGTCTTTCTGTTTCATGATGGACATGTCTTTCTGTTTCATGATGGACATGTCCTGCTGTCTCTCATGATGGACATGTCCTGCTGTCTCTCATGATGGATGTGTCCATCTGTTTCATGATGGACATGTATTTCTGTTTCATGATGGACATGTCCTTTTGTCTCTCATGATGGACATGTCCTTCTGTTCTGTCTCTCGTGATGGACATGTCCTTCTGTTCTGTCTCTCGTGATGGACATGTGCTTCTCTGTCCTGCTGTCTCTCATGATGGACATGTTCTTCTGTCTCTCATGATGGACATGTTCTTCTGTCTCTCATGATGGACATGTCTTTCTGTTTCATGATGGACATGTATTTCTGTTTCATGATGGACATGTCCTGCTGTCTCTCATGATGGATGTGTCCATCTGTTTCATGATGGACATGTCTTTCTGTTTCATGATGGACATATCCTTTTGTCTCTCGTGATGAACATGTCCTGCTGTCTCTCATGATGGACATGTCTTTCTGTTTCATGATGGACATGTATTTCTGTTTCATGATGGACATGTCCTTTTGTCTCTCATGATGGACATGTCCTTCTCTGTTCTGCTGTCTCTCATTATGAACTTGTCCTTTTGTCTCTCATGATGGACATGCCCTTCTGTTCTTCTGTCTCTCGTGATGGACATGTGCTTCTCTGTCCTGCTGTCTCTCATGATGGACATGTCCTGCTGTCTCTCATGATGGATGTGTCCATCTGTTTCATGATGGACATGTCTTTCTGTTTCATGATGGACATGTCTTTCTGTTTCATGATGGACATGTCCTGCTGTCTCTCATGATGGACATGTCCTGCTGTCTCTCATGATGGATGTGTCCATCTGTTTCATGATGGACATGTATTTCTGTTTCATGATGGACATGTCCTTTTGTCTCTCATGATGGACATGTCCTTCTGTTCTGTCTCTCGTGATGGACATGTCCTTCTGTTCTGTCTCTCGTGATGGACATGTGCTTCTCTGTCCTGCTGTCTCTCATGATGGACATGTTCTTCTGTCTCTCATGATGGACATGTTCTTCTGTCTCTCATGATGGACATGTCTTTCTGTTTCATGATGGACATGTATTTCTGTTTCATGATGGACATGTCCTGCTGTCTCTCATGATGGATGTGTCCATCTGTTTCATGATGGACATGTCTTTCTGTTTCATGATGGACATATCCTTTTGTCTCTCGTGATGAACATGTCCTGCTGTCTCTCATGATGGACATGTCTTTCTGTTTCATGATGGACATGTATTTCTGTTTCATGATGGACATGTCCTTTTGTCTCTCATGATGGACATGTCCTTCTCTGTTCTGCTGTCTCTCATTATGAACTTGTCCTTTTGTCTCTCATGATGGACATGTCCTTCTGTTCTGTCTCTCGTGATGGACATGTCCTGCTGTCTCTCATGATGGATGTGTCCATCTGTTTCATGATGGACATGTCTTTCTGTTTCATGATGGACATGTCTTTCTGTTTCATGATGGACATGTCCTGCTGTCTCTCATGATGGACATGTCCTGCTGTCTCTCATGATGGATGTGTCCATCTGTTTCATGATCAAAGTCAAGTCAAAAGTCAAAAGTCAAAGTCAACTTTATTGTCAGATTTGCAATATGTACTGTACAGGACATACACAGGACCGAAATTGCGTTTCTCTCAGTCCCTCGGTGCAACAGTAAACATCTAAACATTGAAACACTGAAACATATAATAATTGACATAAGCATAAAATAGTAAAACTAACACTGTCCTGAGTTTTTTGCATAGTGGTATAAGAGTATGAAAATTTACACCAACTCTAAAACTAAAACATTAAACATTTAATGAACATAATACTGTCCTGAGTTTTTGCATACTAGTATAAAAAAAGAGTATAAAAAGTATAACTAAAATAAACTAAAGGTTTCTAGCATTGACATTTGCAAAGTGGCAAAGCAGCGTATGAGTTAATGTACACAGTATATGTATGAGGTAGTAGTTGATGTTGTTATAGAGGCAAAAAGTGGCATATGCAGTAAGGCACATTGGGCATCCCTAAATAAGACCGTTCAGAGCACACTGTATATGTATCAGCAGTGGTGTAGATATTAGAGTAGTGTAAATGTAAACAGTAGTAATTACATGTAAGCAGTAGTAATAAAAGTAAACAGTATTAATAAATGTAAACAGAGAATGTAAACAGTATTATGATTATAGGCAGTGATGTAATACAAACATTAGTGCAAGTATGAGAAGTAGTGCAAACTGTATGAGCACATGACCGAGAGTTTAGTGAATAACCCGTTTGATGACACAGAGTCCAGTGTTAAAATCTTTGTGTTGTGTGGTAATGTGTGAGAAAGTTTTAGTGTTAAGGCAGTTCAAATGGGAGGGGGGGCAGAGCAGGCAGAGTGTTTAGCATCCTGACTGCCTGATGAACAGAGCTGTCTCTCAGTCTGCTGGTTCGAGCCTGGAGACTCCTCAGTCTCCTCCCTGATGGCAGCAGTCTGAAGCAGCTGTGTAGTGGGTGTGTGGGATCACCTGCCATGCAGTGGGCTTTCCGAGTGAGGCGTTTGCTGTGTAAGTCCTGCAGTGAGGGGAAGGAGGTGCCGACTATCTTCTCAGCTGCTCTCACAATGCGCTGGAGGCTCTTGCGGCAGGATGCAGTACATGCACCAAACCACACAGTGATGCAGCTGGTCAGGACACTTTCTATGGCACCTCTGTAGAAGGTGCTCATGATGGGGGTTGAAGCTCCAGCCCTTTTCAGCTTGCGGAGAAAGTAGAGACGCTGGTGAGCCTTCTTTGCCAGTGCTGCAGTGTTCCTGCTCCAGGACAGGTCCTTTGAGACGTGCACTCCCAGGAACTTGGTGCTGTCTACTCTCTCCACTGCGGTGCTGTTGATGGTCAGAGGGGCATGTTGGGCATCCTTCTTCCTGAAGTCCACAACAATCTCCTTTGTCTTCTCCACGTTGAGAGTGAGATTGTTGTGTCCGCACCACAAGGCCAGGCG
>JBBPBX010000175.1:89664-119295 GCA_038048925.1 Garcialebias charrua | reverse complement strand
TGTTTCATGATGGACATATCCTTTTGTCTCTCGTGATGAACATGTCCTGCTGTCTCTCATGATGGACATGTCTTTCTGTTTCATGATGGACATGTATTTCTGTTTCATGATGGACATGTCCTTTTGTCTCTCATGATGGACATGTCCTTCTCTGTTCTGCTGTCTCTCATTATGAACTTGTCCTTTTGTCTCTCATGATGGACATGTCCTTCTGTTCTGTCTCTCGTGATGGACATGTCCTGCTGTCTCTCATGATGGATGTGTCCATCTGTTTCATGATGGATGTGTCCATCTGTTTCATGATGGACATGTCTTTCTGTTTCATGATGGACATGTCTTTCTGTTTCATGATGGACATGTCCTGCTGTCTCTCATGATGGACATGTCCTGCTGTCTCTCATGATGGATGTGTCCATCTGTTTCATGATGGACATGTCTTTCTGTTTCATGATGGACATGTCCTTTTGTCTCTCATGATGGACATGTCCTTCTCTGTTCTGCTGTCTCTCATTATGAACTTGTCCTTTTGTCTCTCATGATGGACATGTCCTTCTGTTCTGTCTCTCGTGATGGACATGTCCTTCTGTTCTGTCTCTCGTGATGGACATGTGCTTCTCTGTCCTGCTGTCTCTCATGATGGACATGTTCTTCTGTCTCTCATGATGGACATGTTCTTCTGTCTCTCATGATGGACATGTCTTTCTGTTTCATGATGGACATGTATTTCTGTTTCATGATGGACATGTCCTGCTGTCTCTCATGATGGATGTGTCCATCTGTTTCATGATGGACATGTCTTTCTGTTTCATGATGGACATATCCTTTTGTCTCTCGTGATGAACATGTCCTGCTGTCTCTCATGATGGACATGTCTTTCTGTTTCATGATGGACATGTCTTTCTGTTTCATGATGGACATATCCTTTTGTCTCTCGTGATGAACATGTCCTGCTGTCTCTCATGATGGACATGTCTTTCTGTTTCATGATGGACATGTCTTTCTGTTTCATGATGGACATGTCCTTTTGTCTCTCATGATGGACATGTCCTTCTCTGTTCTGCTGTCTCTCATTATGAACTTGTCCTTTTGTCTCTCATGATGGACATGTCCTTCTGTTCTGTCTCTCGTGATGGACATGTCCTTCTGTTCTGTCTCTCATGATGGACATGTGCTTCTCTGTCCTGCTGTCTCTCATGATGGACATGTTCTTCTGTCTCTCATGATGGACATGTCCTTCTGTTCTGTCTCTCGTGATGGACATGTCCTTCTGTTCTGTCTCTCATGATGGACATGTGCTTCTCTGTCCTGCTGTCTCTCATGATGGACATGTTCTTCTGTCTCTCATGATGGACATGTTCTTCTGTCTCTCATGATGGACATGTCCTTCTCCATCTTGCTGTCTCTCATGATAGACATGTCCTTCTCTGTCCTGCTGTCTCTCATGATGAACATGTCCTTCTGTTCTTCTGTCTCTCATGATGAACATGTCCTTCTGTTCTTCTGTCTCTCATGATGAACATGTCCTTCTGTTCTTCTGTCTCTCATGATGAACATGTCCTTCTGTTCTTCTGTCTCTCATGATGGACATGTCCCTCACTGTCCTGCTGTCTCTCATGATGGACATGTCCCTCTCTGTCCTGCTGTCGCTCATGATGGACATGTCCCTCTCTGTCCTGCTGTCGCTCATGATGGATTTGTCCTTCCGTCTCATGATATACATGTCTTTCTGTTTCATGTTGGACATGTCCTTTTGTCTCTCGTGATGGACATGTCCCTCTCTGTTCTTCTGTCTCTCATGATGGATGTGTCCTTCTCTGCCCTGCTGTCGCTCATGACCAACGTGTCCTGCTGTCTCTCATGATGAATGTGTCCTTTTGTCTCTCATGATGGACATGTCCCTCTGTCCTGCAATCTCTCATGATGGACATGTCCCTCTCTGTCCTGCGGTCTCTCATGATGGACATGTCCTTCTCCATCCTGCAGGCCGCTGGAGGACGACAGCACGCCTCCGAACCGCGGCGTGTTGTCCATGCAGGGCCTGAGCCACGGCGTGATCCGGGTGGACTCGGAGGAGAAGCTGTCCGTCCTCACGCTTCAGGACGTTGGTTCCGTCATGCCTGGAGGTAAAACCAACACGAACGTCTCGTCCAGACTGAAGTTTGTTTTAAAATGCAAATTATTACGTTTCATCTGGATTTTCTTTACAGGCGTTAAAATTTATCAAACATGAATTAGGTTTTATCAACTTTATTTAATTTCTCTTTGGTTTCTTTATATTTCTTTCTGCTCTTCCCTGTATTCATTTATTTATTTATTTATTTATTTACCGTACCTGAGTTTTTTTCTTGAATATTGTATTGCACAATGTTTAAAGCAGAAGTTTGAGCTTCTTTAAAAGAAGCATTAAAATATATTTGGGCGTGTTCAACTCTTTTATTTACTCATGCAGACAGTTCAAACCAAGCTTATTGACAAACCTCTTTAATTTACTTTCTGTTCATATTAACAAAAATTATATATTTTTAACCATTTTTTGTGCCAAATACAAGAAACTAAACTAAAAGTTAAATTTATTTTAATCCAAAGATCATGAGAAAAATGACAAAGTTGTAGTCGATTTGGTCAAACAAACAAACAAAAAAAGTCTCTTGTGATATTGTGACATGTCGTCCTCGGAGGATGTGTTCAGGATGACTGTCAGCTACTACCACCTCAAATTTCACCTCTGCGTCTGTAAGATTTACTGCATTATAGCCATAAACTCAGATACACAATAAGAAGAGGAGGAAACTGAATTTGTGCACCTGTTAGTCCAAATAAACACAAGAGTTTAAATCAACGTTTCTCTCTTTGTGTTGAACACTCTGTAAGAATCAGTTATTTAAAGTTCAGCTCCTTGAATGATTCCTGTGCTTCTTGTTTCTGCAGCCACGATGTGTGTGGTCAAACTCGAAGGAGTGCCTCAGCTCTGTAAAACCGACGAGATCGGAGAGATGTGCGTTTGCACCGCTGCCACTGGATCCTCTTATTACGGGCTGGCAGGAATGACCAAAAACACGTTCGAGGTAAGAGCTCGTTTTTTTCTTTTCTTCATTTAGTTCGTTCGTCTTGCTCGCTCACAGTTTTTTGGCTTTGCTCGTGTTTGAACAACCGCCTCAGGTCTTCCCCGTGCACAACAACGGGACTCCCGTCAGCGAGTTGCCCTTCACCAGGACCGGCCTGCTGGGATTCATCGGACCTGCGGGTCTGATCTTCGTCGCCGGGAAGATGGACGGTCTGATGGTGGTGGGAGGACGCCGTCACAACGCGGACGACATCGTCGCCACGGCGCTGGCGGTGGAGCCCATGAAGTTTGTCTACAGAGGCAGGTCAGCTGTTGCTCTGAGGACCGTCATGTGATGTTGTTGCTCAGAGGAACTGCAGTTTGTGTATCTGCTGCAGAAGAACCTACGCACCACATCAATCAATCAATTTATTCACTTGATTAAAAAAAATCATCAGTTTACAAACACATTCTCTGACAACACATATTTACACGAGTGAAGAGGGAGCAGGAAGAAGAAAATCTTGTATAGACCTGCCCCCTTTCTCAATAATTACAAAAATGTCATGGCCGTATACATTAAATTAACAGAACAAGTTGCAAACAATATATCAACAATAACATATATAACAATATACCACTCTTCCCATTAACAACTCAAAGGTGTATAAGAGTTAATAATTCTTTTTTTATAAAGGGTTTTGAATTGGTTGAGCAATTTTTAAACTCCTCATCCAAACTGTTCCATAGTTTTACTCCATCCACCGAAATGCACATTTGTTTTAAAGTAGTGACGCACAGTTTTACTTTTGAAATCATACTTCCTTCTGTTAGTTCTATCACAAGAGCTTAAGACAAAGAACTTTTGTAAATTAAATGGCAATAATCTCTTTCTAGCTTTAAACATAATCAATAACATTTTTAAATTAACCAGATCCTTTAGTTTCAAGATATTTGATTGAATAAACAATTTATTTGTATGTTCTCTGGTGTCCACTTTATATAAAATTCTCATGACTTTCTTTTGTATGACAGATAACGGTTTAGTGTTGGTTTTATATGTGTTGCCCCATACCTCTATACAGTATGTCAGATATGGAACAACAAATGAATAATATAATGTCTGTAGAGTTGACAGCTCTAAAACATGTTTTACTTTATTTAGAAGTCCAATGCTTTTGCATAGTTTTAATTTTATGTATTTTACGAGATTTCCAGTTAAGTTTATGATCTAAAACACCTAAAAATGTAACTTCATGTACTCGTTTCACTTGATTATCATCTATAGACATTATAATAGAATCATCTATTTTTCCATTACCAAAAATCATGAATTTTGTTTTATTCCAGTTTATTGCTAATTTGTTGTATTTAAACCACTCATTAAGTTTAGACATCTCACAAGTCATACATTCTATAATGGTTTTTAAGTAAAGGTCCACAACTGTTCTGCACTAAAACAAACTGGTTTCTGCAGGATAGCGGTGTTTTCCATCACGGTGCTGCACGATGAGAGGATCGTCGTCGTGGCCGAGCAACGACCTGACTCCACTGAGGAGGACAGCTTCCAGTGGATGAGCCGGGTTCTGCAGGTAAACACGGACGTGTTGGTCTTTCTTTTCACTGTTTGATGATTTGATTAGACCTGTCGCGATAACAAATTTTGTTGGACGATTAATTGTCTCAAAAATTATTGCGATAAACGATAATACAGGTAGTCCTCGACTTACGACGGTCTCGAGTTACGACGTTTCGTGGTTACGACACGCATCTCCATTAAAAAATAAATTTAAAAAATAAATTAAATTATAAAATAAAAATTGTTTTGAAAAGCCGAGTTACGCAGTTTCCGGTTTTACGTTCTAAACGTAGCAGGGGAGAAATACTGCCCTGTACTCTCTAAAAAAACTAAGTCTGGTCCTCTGGACATTCAAAAAACAAAACAAAACTTGTTGGACCAAGCTGGACAGGCAGCAGCTGTGGAAAAGTAGCTGTTTTATGGACGGCGGTTTTACGACGTAAACGAATGGAGAATCCGGAGGAGGGACGGAGGAAATGGCTTCACCAGCAGTCCAGTAGGAAATTAACTCTTTTCCCCTTCATTATGGCTCTCAAATGTATGTGTTTTTTGATAATTATGTAGGGTACTGTGTTAGGATAGGCTAAGTGCTTGGTAAAATACAGTACTGTACATATAAGGTGAAGTATTTACGTATGTTCCGACTTACGTCGAAATTCGTGTTACGATGCAGCGTAGGAACGGATCTCCGTCTTAAGTCGAGGACTACCTGTATTGTTTAAAATTTGACAATAATTAGTATTCTAATAATAATTTGACAATAATAATTGTTGTCAAATTTAAGAAGAACTGTTGGTTAATTTTTGTGTGCGACACGTTTTTTTGGCCACCAGATGGCAGTATAAGACTGTTTGAACCGGATGATGGACAGTGAGGGCGCGAGCAGTGTGTCTCTAAGAAAATTGGGAGGGAGGCCCCTTGACGTGACATGGGCTGTCTCTCTTTGGTTCTCAACATGGCGGACACTCGTTGTGGATTTAGCTCTTTAGCATTTTTCACACAACGCTTTTAATAAAAAAAATCAATACCGGTAAACAATTTCTCAGCTTCTTTTTGCAGAGAAAAACAACTTTTTAGACGAAGGCACAGGTTTAAACTGTGAATTTTGGAGCTTTGGCAAGATGGAGGTTTTTAGCTTAGCTCGTAGCTTACCGGTAGTTGCTTTTAACGATCCAAAAACGCGATTTTAGACGGTTAAAGGGGCCAAGATGGTGTAGTGGCAGTGGAACCGGACTTGGGACCCGAAGGACCCAGGTTCGAACCCCAGTCACGGCATAACTTGTGGTGTGTTTGAGCAGCACATCTCATCCCAACTGCTCCCCGGCGCGCTTTCTATAGCTGCCCACTGCCCCACCTGGTGGTGATTGGGTTAAATGCAGAGTCAAATTTCGTCTTGTATGGAAACATACACAGATGACAAAAATATGACTATTATTATTATTATTATTATTATTATTATTAAAAGGGATTTTAAAGAGAAAGGGAGGAGTCAGTGAAGACACCGGAGTTGATCCTTTTGTCATCCAGGGTCTTCAGTAGAAAGAGACAGACACGAAGAAACAATGAAGCTGATAAATGAAAATGAGGTTGATAATTTTCACTCATCATTCGATTAATTGATTTATTGTTTAGGCCTAGATTTGATAAAGAATTTATACAAATAATATTTGACAGAACAAACACAAAGCTTTTTAAAATCTAATCTACTGTTGAAGAATTACTCTTCTGTGAGAGTCTGTGATGGAGTTAAACTCCTCAGATAAATAATGTTAATTTATTATTTTTACATATGAATGTTTATTTTCAGCACCCTGAGATGACTTTTTTTTGTGACTTGATGCTTTATAAGTATAAAAACATAAAACCTGCAGGATTTTTCATGTGCGTCCCACTTTTGCTCCAAACGCTAATTCAAAACACCAAAAATAAATAATTCCACATTTGCAAACGGCCCTCAAACAAGAAAATTCTTGTTTGTTTTCTTCTTTTTTTCTTCTTTTTTTTCAACATTTGCTCAAACCTGCAGTGACCAGCTGGAAAAGCGAGAAACTTTTCTTACAATAAAATAAAACTTTCTTGAAGCACAGAATATTTAAATTAATTCTTCAAAAAGGGAATGAAAAAACACAGACGTGGTTCGGATTGAGAAAGAAAGTTTTAAATCACGAAATAATTTATTGAGATGCAGCTCGATTTGTTGAACCTCTGACAGCTCATTGATACAAATCTTTGTTCCTCGTAAAACGTGATTCAGTTAAAAAAGCACTTGCTGATCTGCATGTCTTAAGTTTGTGCTAGAAAGAACAAAAAGATGTGAAAATAAATGATTTGTTCATTTTTTTAAATAAATGCTGAAATATTACGAACAGCTTTGCAGTTACCTTATAATCTTTGCATTGGAGTCGTGCTTTAAACTGAATATTTGACCTTAATTAGTACCACAGGTGTTTTATTATTATTATGACAGGGTACCAACAGATTCGTCTGGTCTGTGCTGTGTGTAAACATCCGACTGATGCTTTAACATTTCAAAGCACATACCAACACCAGAAGCACTCCCTTTACATCACATTTATTTTTATTTATTTTTTTGGCCGTCCTGAAACATGCATGAAGTTTTCCTGCGCTGTGGCCTGATCAGATCGAGTCTGAGCCGACGAGGCGACTGTGGTGAAGCCATAAAAGCCGTCTGGATTCTAACCCGCTGCAATAAAAGTATTTCTCTTTCTTCCTGTGCTGTCGCAGAGACCGCCTGCAGGATTTTTTTCCCACTTCGCTCTTCTGGTTACAGTCAGCAGATTCAGATGCAGGACCTAAATGTTCCTGTAAATGTTCTGGCTGAAGAGAAACAAACCCAGTATTTATTTATTTATTTATTTATTTATTTATTTTGTAATAATGAGATACAATAATTAACATATATGTAATTGAAGAAAAATATATATATTAAAAGAAAATATGTACATAATGAATTACAACAATTAACATACATGTAATTGAAAAAGGAAAAAACATATACAGAAAAATATATATAAAATGAAAGGTATCTGATGAAGAAATATCTCATTAAATCTGCTCCTTATTTATCTAATAAGAATTTAGACAAATTTTTCTCATTTAAATACATTTACCATATTTATATTTGTTTAACATTTGAACTTTAAGCAGTTTCTTAAAGACAGGGATTGATTTTGCTTCCTTAACTTCTGTCATTAAGTTGTTCCACAATCCTACGCCCTGAATTACGGTAGTTCTTTCCTTCATACTAGTTCTAAATTGTGGTTTTACAAATACATCTTTCCCTTTGAGATTGTAGCAGCTCGATCTTTTCACAAAATACATTTGGATATTTGACGGTAGTGTATTTTTTTTAGCTCTATATATAAGTAACAAAATGTTATAACCCACCAAATCAAAGAACTTCAGCACTTTCATCTGATAAAATAATTCACTTGATGGGTGATAGTAATGTTTTCTTGCTATAATTCTTATCATTCTTTTCTGCAAAATAAAAATAGGCATTGTGCTGCTTTTACATGCTTTTCCCCAAACATTAACACAATAAATTAAATGTGGCACAATAATTGTATTATACAACAAATACAATGCTTTGTCATTTAGTAGATATCTGACTCTGTAAAGTATTGTAATTGATTTAGATATTTTCGTTTTAATAGAATTTATATGTTGTTTCCATGATAGATTATCATCAATGAAAACACCCAAACATTTTGCCTCACTGACTCTGCAAATCACTCAGTCCTCGATTTGAAATGGTACATCAATTGATTTATTTCTATTACTAAATATCATATAGTTTGTTTTTTCCAAATTTAATGATAATAATGACGCAGCTCGAGTTCTGACGTCGATTCAAAACGTTTGTCTGACGCGTTCAAATCTCTTTTTCCAGGCGATTGACGGTATCCACCAGGTGGGGGTGTACTGCCTGGCTCTGGTGCCCTCCAACACTCTGCCCAAGACTCCCCTGGGTGGCATCCACCTCTCTGAGGCCAAGCAGCTGTTTTTGGAGGGGGCGCTGCACCCCTGCAACGTGCTCATGTGTCCACACACCTGCGTCACCAACCTGCCCAAACCTCGGCAGAAACAACCAGGTACGGCAGAAAAACGCCACGTTGTTCAAGATTCAGAGGCGCTGAAGTCGTTCTGTCGGAGCGGTCCCGCTCAAAGGTTTTCCATGTTTTAGTTGAGAACAAGAAGCTCAAGACGCAATCGAAACAGTCTCGTTTCTGCCCATGAACCATGTGTTCGTGTTAACGGAGAGTGCTGGGTGCCAAGGACGCCTCGGAGCTGTGAACTCAGCTGAACTGATAAGGTTATAAGAGCAGGTGGATAACGCAGCTCGGGCAGATTTTTATGATGTCGTGCAGGGGCGTAGATCCCGGGGGGGGTTGGGGGGGGTCTGGACCCCCCCAATCTTGGGGAAGTGTAGATTTGTCCCCCCCAATAATTCAATAAAGGAAACTGTATTTAAACAATATAAATATAAAAAGGCAAAAAAAAGAGAGAAATTTTCCATTAATCTAAGAAGAAAAAAAAAATTATTTTTTAATTGTGTTGCACAATACAGTACATGTTAATATACTTCATTTATTTTTATCTTTTGCATACATGTTGCAATTTAGATAGCCTGGTTAAAACCAGACCCTGTCCTTCACTTCGCTTCAGACAAGGGTCTGGACTTTTTCCATAGAGAAACGATTCTTGCTGGAGGCGTTGGCCTCTGCTGAGGAACAAAACCATTGGATATTTTGAACAGGGAAAGCATTCTGCTCCCTCCCCTCAGAGCCACCCCCCGTGCTCTGGTGAACTTGACTGACAACTGCTCCGCCTCCTGCAGCTTTTCTCTCGCTGCGCAAATTCTGTATGTTAATAAAACATTTTAATAAAATAAAATAAAACCATGGATCGCTGGTCCAGCTCACCAAAAGACCAGAAAATCTGATGGGACTCGGTCAGCAACGTAAAACCCGAGTTTAATTCTCGTGACAACCTCAGCCATTTCCTCCTTGTTCATTTCACTCAACGGAGGGTGGAGGAGAAGGAGGAGGGAGCGATTACTTGACTTTTGGGAAAAAAAACAAAAGAAAACTCCAGATAAGGGATTAAGAAGGGGAAATTAATAAATTTGTGTCACATATAAAACAGTTCTGCATCGCTTTGCATCGCTTTGAATGAGAACATGCGGCTGCTCGCTGGCTGCGCTGGGACAGGTGGGGGCGTGGGTTAGGGGCCAAAAACTCCGCCCCTTCTGTTCTCTGATTGGTCCGAACAAAAATCTACCGGAGAAATTCTTGTCTATGGGACAAATCCCAGACTGTGCAGTGAAGGGAAATGAGAATTGAGCGGAGCTGTGCAGGAAGGCGAGGCCCAGGCTACAATTTAGATTTCTCATCTCTTGTATTGAGACAACAAATCAATGTTTATGCGTAATTTTATTCATTAAAGTATTTCTTCACCTTAAAAACTGTTTTCTTTTTAAGCTTTAAGCTTTTGGGATGGTGTGGTACCAGATTATCAGTGACACTGACCACAGCAATTTATGAATACAAGCCAAACTGAAATTTAAACAATATTTAGAGGGGACCTATTTTGCAAAATTCTCATTTTGCCACGTCGTTATTTGTCATCTATTGTACTGCAGATTGAACACATTTTTTTTTATAAGAGTAATAAGTGTCACTATTGTACTGATTAATATTACTATTACAACTACTAAATACTTGCCATTCAAATCAATATTATTGCTGATTATTCTGCATAGTATATGCATGCAGTTTGGATAAACTTCCCTCTGTACATTTTGCATTACATTTCACTGTAACTTTGCCGACCCCCCCCCAAAATTGCTTAAAAAAAATGTCCCTGTTTTTTGCCCCCCACCCAATAATGAGATGAAATCTACGCCCTTGATGTCGTGGGTACATTTTATGAATATTTGTGTAACCTGTCCTCAAAATCTGACCTTGCATGTAAAATACGGGTTAAATATTTTCTCCTGCCGTCGAGTGTGCTTCTTTTGACTAAACAACACGAGTGTTTTTCTCCAACACTTTCTGAAGGTCATGATTAAAGAAAGACAGCTCGAAGCCCATTGATCCATAAAAAACTTGTTTTTATAAATAAGTTACTTAAAGAAACTGTAGAAAATTAGATTAAGATTTAATATTTCAACTGTATTAAATTTGATCAGTTTACTTTTTTGTAAAACACCTTGGCGTGACGTTTGGTTTAATCGTCAGTTTTGTCACCACCTAAATAAACTTTATTGAGCTTGTAAATTTTTTAAAACAATACAGTGTGCCTATTGGCCTGTTTTTTTTTTTTCTTTTCTTTTTTTTCATTTTTTTCAGTTATTTGTATTTATGAGCTCTTAATCTGATTGTTTTGGTCTGAGTTGATGCCACTCAACTGCATCACGTTTACTCCTTTAATAATTATTATTATTTAAACATTATCATATCTAGAAGATTGAGGTGCAGCTTGAAAGATTGTGCTTGCATTTTCATCAAGTTTGTATCTACACAGAGAAATGTCATGATCATGTTATTTTGAGCTTTTTAAAATTTATTTAACTTTTTTATTTTTCTTAGGGTGGAAGGATTGTACAGCGTGGAGCCTCTGTTGTTTTAAATCACAGGAATTTGCTGCAGAAGTTTTAAATTATTGTGGATTGTAAACTTTTTACAAATTAGACCTTCAACCACATGTTTTTTTTTTTCGTCTTGGTCTCCATGATCAAGTTTCCAGCAGAATAACTGGCTGATGTTTGACCACTCTCCTTGGCAGAGTTCATTCAAACTGGTTTGTTTCCTGCACGGACCCAACTTTTAATGAGCGGACACACATTTTCAGTTCAGGTCTTTGAAAAGGCCCCTGCAGAAGCTTCATGCTAACCTGATTCATCCAGTCACAAACGAGCGCTGATGTGTGTTGGAATCTAGTCCAGCTGTTGATTTGAGGTGAATTTGAGGTAGTTGTCCCACAGCATGATGCTACCACTGCCATGCTTGACAATTGGTACTTGTGTCTATGGGGAATTCTCCAAACAAACTTCTTGTCGTTGAGACCAAATAGCTCCATCTTAGTCGTCTCTGAGCGTGAAACTTTTCTCCAGAAGCCGGTTGGTTCGTCCATGTGGACAGCAGTACAAAGGTCAGCTTCTTTCTTGGTCCTCTCAGTCCACGTTGATGTAAGACTGTCTTCGCTGTGGACAGGGACACTGGTGTCCCACAACATCCTAACCAATGTTTCTCCATCAGAGAGAGCAGATGAGTGCTGTTTGGATGTACGTATTTGAGCCTGTGTGTAATTTGGCTGTCGATTAAATAAAATCTACAATAAATCCAAACTCGTAAAAATCCCTAACTTTGTATAATCAGTAGGGACGGGGCCGATCCGATCCAGTATTGATATCGGTATCCAATACCAGCATAATTTAAGTATCGGATATCGGATCCAACCTGCTGATATTTCCGATCCAGCTTCAAAGAGCACACGTGTTCCATCTTCTGTGACTGCCGTCTTAACATTGTGTGAGTTAAACCCAATGAAGACACTCTTGAGCCTTACAACAGGAAACTCACAAACTTTAACAGCACACAAGAGGCAGCTCTATACCACACACATGTCCTTCTTACTCATGGTGCAGCTGGAAAAACAAAAAAACCGCTAAGCATGATGGGAAAGACAACACAGCCCACTCCCCTTAACCACTAAGAGAGTGAATTTTGTTGTTTTTCCCATAATGCTTAGCAGCTTTTTAGTTTTCCAGCTTTAGGTGCAGCTGGAAAACTAAAAACCGCTAAGCATTATGGGAAAGACAACAAAATCCACTCCCCTTAACCACTAAGGGAGTGGATTTTGTTGTCTTTCCCATAATGCTTAGCGTTTTTGTTTTGTTTTCCAGCTTTAGGTGCAGCTGGAAAACAAACAAAAACGCTAAGCATTATGGGAAAGACAGCAAAATCCACTCCCCTTAACCACTAAGGGAGTGGATTTTGTTGTCTTCATTGGGTTTATCTCACACTATGTTAAAATGAATAGTCTCAGTACAAAAATTTCATTATACAGATTCACATACTGTACCTGAACAGTATCGGATCGGAAAAGTATTGGTATCGGTCGATACCCAGTTTTTGAGGATCGGATCGGATCGGAAGTGAGAAATGTGGATCGGTGCATCCCTAAATAATCAGTCCACCCTGGAGAACAATGGTTCATGCTCAGGACGAGTGCTTCCTCCCTCTTCTCATCCTCATCTCCTTCTCATCCTGCAGAGATCGGACCGGCCTCTGTGATGGTCGGGAATCTGGTTTCAGGGAAGAGGATCGCTCAGGCCAGCGGCAGGGATCTGGCTCAGATCGAAGACAATGACCAGGCAAGGAAGGTGTGTGTGTATGTGTGTGTGTGTGAGGGCGGTCAGCTGGTTTTCTCCACTACTAAAACCATCTCGCGTCATCTTCAATTCCATTACACTTTAATAATAATAATAATAATAATTTGTCACATTTGTCATCTGTGTATGTTCCCATATTTGACAGACGAAATTGGTCTTCTGCATTTAACCCAACCACCACCAGGTGGTGCAGTGAGCAGCGAAGTCGCGCCCGGGGAGCTGGGGAAATAGATGTGCACTCATAGACACCCCAAGATGGTGTGCCGTGGCCGGGGTTCGAACCTGGGTCCTTCGGATAACAAGTCCGATTCTCTGCCACTACACCACTTGTACATTTGACATCAAGTTGATGCTTCATCTTTCTCTCGTTTGTTTGTTCTGGATGTTGTTTGTCATCTGTGCGCAGTCCCTCCTGCTTTGTGGGAGACTGCGTCTACAAATCATTTCCATGTGCAACAATAAGAAGTACAACACAGAATAACACCCAGATTTATGCCGGTGCAGAAACGTGATGTGAGCTGAGGCATGATGGGTAGCGGGAGGTGTTTTGTGTCGCAGCAGCACACTTTCTGCAGCCTCGGACAAGAGACGGGCTCTAAAATGAACGTCCACGACTCTGTCAGTTCAGAGGACGTCAAGCAGACGCTGATGAAGAGGCATTCAGTTCATCGCGTGAAATTGTTGCCATGAATAACTTCAGGAACACAAACCGAGGCACAATTTTCTAAATTTTCAAGCCAAAAACCTCCAACACTTTTGTGTTTTTTGGGTCATTTTTATAGCTAATAAAGTGAAAAATATTACCGTCACTGGGTTTAAAGAAAGGAGAATCTAGTTTTCTACTCACGGTCTTCTGATCATCCCCACGTTCCTCCTTGATCTCTGATCCATCCACTGATCCGTCATTTCTCCACGTCCATCCTGAGAAAACCAGGCCGTCCGTGTGGATGAGCTAAACTTTTTTTTTAATGATTTTGTTTAAATGTTGCTAATCTTTGGTTTCAGGGAGGACTGAACTCCTTCACTGCTTTTCTAAAGAGCTCGTATAAAATTTTGTTCCAATTTAGTTGTTTTTTTAAAGAAACGTTAAGCTGCAGTTGAGGGAGTAGACTAAACACACTTGAGTTCACAGAGTGAATAGTTGTTTTAATAAGATTAAGGATTTAGTTTTGAAAAGACAAAACTATTAATAAATTTGTGTGGCTTTTGACCTTTTGTAGCCATCATAAAACCAGCTGATTTACTTCAGTCTTTGTGTCTGTGGCAGTTTGAGAGACCAAGCCGGGAAGAGGGAGTCTGTCCTCGAGGGCTGCCCACTCTGAGCCCTTAACCCCTACCATCTGCTCCCAAACAGGTCTCTCTTGAAAATGAGTCCTCGTGACTCAGTGAGACTACCTGTATAAATAAAGGTAAAAATAAAATAAAATACAGTAATACATCTGTGTTCAGTTTTTGAGCCGAGTGCTCAGATGTTCCCGACCGTGGGTTTTACCTCCTGCTCCTTTACCGTGTTCAGGAAAACGACGGTAAAATCATCACTTTCACCGTTTGTGTCTTTCAGTTCCTCTTCCTGTCTGAGGTGCTGCAGTGGAGAGCTCAGAGCACTCCGGACCACGTCCTCTACACACTCCTCAACTCCAGGGTAAACACACACACACACATGAAGACACTGATTTCTTGTTTGCTGCATTTATTTGTTACAATGGAGCTTTAGGGACACACACACAAAAAAAAAAAAAACATACTTAATACGGTATATATATATCGGAGTCAGAGAGTCGGAGAGTCTTTATTGTCATTTGCACCACATGTGGTACATGTGATGAAAACGAGATTATGTACACAGGGTCCCAGTTACATCCAACAACAAATGCAAGAGAAAAACAGTAATAACATCTAGGATTAACTAAGAAAAACATCAACTAGTAATACACTAAGCCCTAATGTAGTAGAAAAACATCATTATAAACAGCAGCACGAACACGAGTCTGTATGAGCAGATGGTCACAGATGAACACAGCAACAAGAAAACAGATCAGCATCAGCATGATGTGATATTTTGCAGTGTTTATTCTTATTGATTTATTTATTCATGAGTCTAACAGCCTCAGGGTAGAAGCTGTTCCTCAGTCTAGTGGTTCTACATTTAATGCTCCTCAACCTCCGTCCTGAGGGGAGTGGAGCAAAGAGTGAGGTATTTTATTAGGTATTTTAATAATTAATTAGGTATTTAGGTAATTAGGTATTTTAAGCTACTAATAAACACTACAGTATATATATACTGTATACTGTATATATGTATTTACGCACTAAGAAAAAAAAATGTTTAAGCCACAAAATTACAAGAATAAAGTCGTAGTATTACAAGAAAAGTCATAGTATTACAAGAATAAAGTCATACAAGACTTTTTTTTTATAGCTCTCTTAAGTTTTGTAAGAAAAATAAATAAAAAGCCATAAAATTACGAGAATAAATTCGACTAAAGTCTTAATATTACGGTAATTAAGTCGTAAAAGTTTTTTTTTGTTTGTTTATTACAGCTGTTGTTAATTTTATTTGATTTTTTTTCCCACGAGTCTGATCCAGGACATGACCTGTCAGTCAATCCAGTAGGCGTGCCAGCAAATGACCAATCTGAAGCTAAATGAGTCGTAATATTATCCAAAGTCCAACACGATAAATCAGGGTTTACCACATTTAACTGTGATAAAATGAAGAATGTTGAGCATCTCGTTAACTTATACTTTGTTATTGGTTTTATAAATAAGGAGATAGTTCATCTGTCAGCACATCAGCATCAGATTATTTTCAGTATCAGGACTTTGAACCTGCTCACAGTCAGGTGGTACGGCTCTGATGCGCTGCAGCAGCTCTGCAGGTAACGAGCATTTAGCGTCGGATTGGTCATTTGAGGACACGCCTACTGGATTGATTGACATGTCGCATCGTGGATCAGACTCGTGGGGGGAAAAAAAGTCTCGTACGACTTTATTCTCGTTTGTTATTTTATGGCTTTTAATTTATTTTTTCTTAGCGTGGCCCTAAAGGTCAGTCTTAATTTGTAGTTAAAAGCTCTTAAATTAAACAAAGCTTTAAACCTTGTGCAACAAACTGATGCATGGATGGATAAATGTAGCAGGTGTGGAGAGGGGTTAAATGACATCTGTGAGGTTTAAATTCAGTATTTATTTATTAAATGTATTCATTTTAAAATACAATACCAAACAATCCCATAAATGATACGAATACAAAATATAAAATGAAAGGTAGCAGAAGGAAGAAAGAAATCGTATTATAGCTGCCCATTTTTTCAAACAATCAGTTCAAACAGTAATTATCTACAAAAATAAATACATTTAATGCAGTCTGAGCCTGAAGTTACTGTCGTGACAGGTCTGAGCCGGTGACGGTGAATAAATCTGATCGTAGTGTTAGATTATTGATTGACAACATCCTCCGCTGCGTTGCTTTCGTTTTGTTCAGCTCTGAGATAATGCAGCAGAAAATCTGACGCGACACCCGCTGACGTCCTCTGCTGCTTGAACGTGTCAATCACCTCCGTGTGTGTGTTTTTTGTGTGCACTTCAGGGTACCATAGCCAGCTCTCTGACCTGTGTCCAGCTGCATAAGAAAGCAGAGAAGATCGCCGCTGTGCTGGCTGAACGGGGCCACCTGCAGGACGGGGACCACGTGGCGCTGGTTTACCCTCCAGGTGAGCTCCGGACCGACAGAGATAAGAGCGCCAGAACTTATAACGATTTATTTTTTAATGAGGGTGTGGACGAGGTCAGAGTGGACGTTTTTTTTTAACCATGAAGGACACAGCAAAGACGCTCAGGGAGTCTGATGGAATGGAGCACCGCAGGGATAAAGACCAGAATTGTAATGTCCCTCAGAGACAGGAGACAGATTTTTTATTTATTTACATTTTTATTTTATTCATTTCATTTAAAAATATGACAATAAAAAAACTAAACACTATATATACATACATACATACATACATACATACATACATGCATACATACATGCATGCATACATACATGCATGCATGCATACATACATACATGCATTCATGCATACATGCATACATACATACATGCATACATACATGCATACATGTACATACATTACAATCAAAAAATTAAAATAAAATGAAAGGTGGCAGAAGAAGAACTAGTCTTATGAAAACTGCCCCTTTTCACTTAATTCTAATGTAAATCAAAATATTTTTCTAAATTAAATTAAAATGTAATTCACAAAGACAATAACAATCTAGCTAAATTAAAAACATTAAAAACTCAAACATCTAAATCAAATCAGACAACAATTTACCGGTAAGTAGATTTATATTAACTATTTACATATTCTTTCAAGAAACTAGTCTTTATCAGTCCCTTAAATGTATACAGTGATCTTGCATTTTTAATGTTATCTTCCAAACCATTCCACAATCCTATTCCCTGAATTATTGTGGATTGTTCCTTCAAACTAGTACTAAAATAAGGCTTCACAAACATCTCAATTCCTTTAAGAAAATATACTCTCTTTTAACAAAATTCGTTTGAATATTAACGGGCAACATGCCTTTATGTGCCTTATTGCTTTCATTTAAAAATATGACAATAAAAAAACTAAACACTATATATACATACATACATACATACATACATGCATGCATGCATACATGCATGCATGCATACATGCATGCATGCAATGAAAAATGAAAGCAATGAAATGTTATGATTAACCAAATCATAGAACTTCAGAATTTTTAGTTGATAAAATAAAGTAGTCGACGGATATCTATAGTTTTTTTTTCATAATAATTCTTACAGCTCTTTTCTGTAAAATGAACAAAGGAGTAGTTATAGTTTTACATGCTTTACCCCAGACTTCAATACAGTACACCAAATAAGGAACAACTATTGCATTATACAACATAAACATTGCTTTATCAGTGAATAACTCTCTTTATACAGAATTGCTATCGATCTAGATATTTTTGTTCTCAAATTGTTTATGTGAGGTCTCCATGTTAATTTCTCATCAATAATAACACCCAAAAATTTCACCTCACTAACTCTACAAATTTCAGTTCCATCTACCAAAAATGGAGCGTGAACATCTGTTTTCCTGTTGCTGTGTATCATGTAATAAGTTTTATCCAGATTTAATGATAACTTATTTAGAAGAAACCAATTTTGGATTTTCACAAATTCTGACTATATTAACTCCAGCATTTGTTCTGTATCATCACCCTTACAAATAAATGTTGTGTCATATGCAAATAAAATACATAAAAAAAATAAAAAAATGTCCTTCATGTCGGGACAGAGTCTCCGACATGAACAGATTATGTTAAAGCAATGATCAATTAATGACGTCCAGAGTCCACTGCTCAATTTTACATCAATTTTTTCTTTTCCTCCCCTCTCCATCTATAACTACACACTATGATATCTTTGTCAGTTCTCATCATAAAATAATTGTTTACTCTGGCAGGCAATAAGTGTCCATTAATTTATTTTACTTTCAAGCCTCTTGCCCTGTTTTCTCAAACGTCTCCACGTTTCCTCTCAGGTGTTGACCTGATCGCTGCGTTTTACGGCTGCCTGTACGCCGGCTGCGTCCCAATAACCGTCAGGCCTCCTCACCCACAGAACATCTCCACCACGCTGCCCACCGTCAAGATGATCGTGGAGGTGAGAGCGGTCAGGTTCACTCAGTCCCGGTGTCCATCAGGCTGCTGAAAACAACAAACACTGATCTGATTAGCCTCGTCAGACGAATGAGTTTCAGATTTACTTTATTTATTTATCGTCCAGGTCGAATGAAAAACTGACTGCAGTGTTTAAAACGTTGGTCTGTTCAGACCAGTGGAAGGTCTGTAGAACCCTGTGAATGTGTCTTTTCCAGCCACTCTTAAGAGTTATGAATCACTCCAAAGAGAATGTCTAAATAATAAATGATGAAATCAAAGTGAAGGATGAAAGAAGATGAAAGAAAAGAGTGAACATGAGCTGGAGCTCCGAGCTGCAGTCGCTCTGCAACAAATCGAAAGTTACGTATGTAACTAAGGTTCTATGAATCCCTCCTGACCGCCAGAGGGCGGTGCTGAAAGCACTGAATGTTCCCTTCACGCATGCGCTGTTCCGATTAATAATATCATTAACGTCACATGTGTGACCATATGGCTAATCAGTCATTCAACCTTTATTTAGTCAGGTAAATCTCATTGAGCCTCGTGGACTCATTTACAAGAGCGACCTGCTCCAAACTAAAGAATGATGAACAGCAATGGTAGAATTTCCTTAAACAATAGACAAACAAGAGAGAAATACAGTTTTTTTTTTTAAACAAAGTATCAAAACTAGCAAAACATTATAAGGTAGATGTAAAAAATCAAAAACAGGAACATATCTGCATTGGTTTCAATCAGAGGCTATATAGCCTAGCGTCATCCGCTACTCTGCTCCTACAGAATCTTCTCGCAGAAAGCAAGAATTCGGAATGACAGAGAAGCTCTGGCGGTCATCCGGTATTCATAGAACCATAGTTACAGTAGTAACTTTTGTTCTATTTCATCCCTCCTGACCGCCAGACGGCAATGCTGAAAGCACTGAATGATGAATACCGACGATGTCATGAAGAAACCTGAGCACCTTCCTCACTGAGGGGGCCCAGAGGACCCTAGCAGAAGAACTTGGCCCAGGTGATGAAGGGTGGCCAAGTTAACCTGGTAGAATCTGGTGAACGTGCTTGGGGAATCCCATGATGCTGCAGCACATATTGCTTCCAGCAGGACCCCTCTCAGGGCAGCCCGGGAAGCGGACACGCTCCTGGTAGAATGAGCCTTCACACCGACCGGCAGGGGGCCATGCCCTGCTACATAGGCGTGGCAGATGATATCCATGTTCCAGTGGTAGAGGCGCTGTTTGGAAAGAGTATAGCCCAACCAAGGGCCGCCGTAACACACAAACATCTGGTCCAAATGTCATATAATGGCAGTAGCTACAACTTATACCTCCAATGCTCTCACCGGGCACAGTAGTCTAGACCCTTTGCCAGGCGTAGGCTGAAAATGCGCCAGCCTTAACGGTTGGTTACAGTAAGAGCGAGATAACACCTTTTGGCACAAATGCAGTGTTCGGCCACAAGGTAACATCAGAGCCCTCAGGACCCCATCTGAGACATGAGGGGCTGACTGAGAGACCATGCAACTCGCCAATCCTCTTTGCTGAGGCAATAGCCAGCAGAAAGGCCGTCTTGCACGAAAGCCCTTGAGGTCCGCCTGCATCAGAGGCTCGAATGGAGGGCGGCACAGAGCATTGAGAACCAAGGGCAGGCCCCAACTTGGTGCTCATGTAGCTGTCGGCGGGTGCAACCTACGGGCAACACGCAGAAAGAAAGAGACTAGATTATGGCTTCCCACTATACGGCCATTGATGCCGGTGTGGTTAGATGATATTGCCGCCACATAGACCTTAAGCGTCGAGGGAGCACGCAAACACACACCTTCACCAATTAAATCAAGGTCAGAGCTAGTAAGCCTAGCTCAGCCGAAGCGTTATGATGCCAAAGCTGTGATGGGGAGAGGGGCAAAGCCACCGCAGTCTCCAATAAAATACCTTGACGAAGGTTAAACCGTCGTGGCCCTCGGAGGGCGAACACGCTGCTCCGGCCAACAAGCTGTCGGGCCTCCGACGACGGTGGAGAAAAGATCCAAAGGTCTGCCTTGGATTGAACTACGCACGAGAAGAAAAAGGGGAGCAGAGTCACAGATGACGCTAGGCTGTATAGCTTCTGATTAACCATCCAGTCACACGTGTGATGTCGTTGACATTGTTACTCGGAACAGCGCATGGGCGAAGGGAACATTCAGAGCTTTCAGCACCGCCCTCTGGCGGTCAGGAGGGATGAAATAGAAAGTTTAACAGCTACAGTATGAATCTAGCACATTTATTGAATTATTTTGTTGTGGGCACATGTGTGTGTGTGTGCGTGTGTGTTATGAATTGTGCAGGTGAGCCGGTCGGTGTGTGTGATGACCTCTCAGGTCATCTCCAAACTGCTGAGGTCCAAGGAGGCGTCGGCAGCCGTGGACGTCCGGATGTGGCCCCCTGTCATAGACACAGGTACACATACACACACACACACGCACATAAAAGTACATGCGCACACACACAGGTATACTCACACAAAGTCACAAACTCACACATAAAGGTACACACACACGTAAAGGTGCACACACAGGTACATTTACACATAAAAGTACAAACTCACACATAAAGGTACACACACTGGTACAAACTCACACATAAAGGTACACACACAGGTGTGCACACACAGGTACACTCACACAAAGTCACAAACCCACACATAAAGGTACACACACAGGTACAAACTCACACTTAAAGGTACACACACACAGGTGTGCACACACAGGTACACTCACACAAAGTCACAAACTCACACATAAAGGTACACACACAGGTACAAACTCACACTTAAAGGTACACACACAGGTGTGCACACACAGGTACACTCACACAAAGTCACAAACTCACATAAAGGTACACACAAAGGTGTGCACACACAGGTACACTCACACAGTCACAAACTCACATAAAGGTACACACACAGGTGTGCACACACAGGTACACACACTTGTACACATAGGTACACACAGGTACATAGACACTCACAGGTACACACATAAGTATGCGCACAAACACAGATGTACACACACACACACACTGGTACACACACACAAACACAGATGTACACACACACACTGGTACACACACACAAACACAGATGTACACACACATGCACGCAAAGGTGCATACTTAAACATACAGGTACATAGACACACACACACAACACAGGTGTACATTCACAAATACAGTTGTACACACACTGGTACATACACACACATGTGTATACTGTACATACTAACCCAGTTGTACACACACAAACATAGGTATACATAAAGGTATGCACACACACACACACACACACAAAGTTGCACACTCAAACACAGGTACACACACACACTGTTTTACAGATGCCATTACATTGAACCATCTGTATGGAGTGATTTGATGTGAAAACTACGTGGTGGTGATTTATTTTGACAAACCACAGATTGTTTTACAATGTTGTTGGTGAAAAGAACCTTCAAAATAAAAGCATCAAACACTTAATTCATACAAAATGACAAAAATCTGCATTTAATCAGGAATAAAGATGATTAACGGTGCTGCCTCCATGAAAATCAGTTTCTACGGCTTCATATCGGCTCCAGACGAACATGATCATGTTATTCTCAACATTTTAACTTTATTCAGAAGTCGTTTTTCTTCTGAGCAGTCCTGATCGTTCGTCTCCAGCGGAAACAGCTGCTTCAGCCTGAACCTTTTTGTTCTGTGATAAAAAACTATTTTCTCTAAATTTCTGTGAATAAATTAGTCGTCAGGCAGGAATCCCCATGGACTATGATGTTTGCAGATGACATTGTGATCTGTGGTGAGAACAGGGAACAAGTGGAAGATAACTTGGAGAGGTGGAGGTATTCATTTGAAAGAAGAGGAATGAAAGTCAGCCATAGTAAGACAGAGTACATGTGTGTGAATGAGAGGGAGGCCAGAGTGGAACAGTGAGGCTACAAGGAGCAGAGGTCACAAAGGTGCAGGACTTCAAGGACTTGGGGTCCACTGTCCAGGAAAATTATGAGTGTGGTAAAGAGGCGAAGAAGAGAGTCCAGGCAGGATGGAGTGGATGGAGAAAAGTTTCAGGAGGGATTTGTGACAAAAAGGTGTCAGCAAAGGTCAAAGGACAAATTTACAAAACCAGGGGGGAGACCAGCTATGTTATATGGTCTGGAGACAGAGACATTGACAAAAAGACAGGAGAAAGAACTGGAAGTAGCAGAAATGAAGATGCTGAGGTTCTCCTTAGTAGTGACAAGGATGGATAAGATCAGGAATGAGATCATCAGAGGTACAGCACATGTTAAACAACTGGGAGATAAAGTTAGGGAGGCCAGACTGAGATGGTTTGGACATGTCCAGAGGAGGGACAGTGGGTATATTGGTAGAAGGATGTTAGAAATGCAGCTGCCAGGAAAAAGACACAGAGGAAGGCCAAAGAGATATATGGATGCAGTTAGAGAGGACATGAAGGTAGTTGGAGTGAGGACAGAGGATGCAGAGGACAGAGTGAGGTGGAGGATGACTCGCTGTGGCGTCCCCTGAAAAGGGAAAAGCCGAAAGAAGAAGAAGAAGAAATTAGTCGCCATTGAAACCATAGTGTTTATTTTGTTTTATTGAATTTGTATAAATTGTTTTATTCTAATGTAGTTATTAGTCAATTAATTATTTCACAATATTTTTTTCATCCCTCGTCAGTCTGATGATGTCACTTCCTGTTTGGAGATGAAGGAGATGTTATTGGAGAGCCGTCCTGTCAATCATCTCGTTTGTGTAACACGGAGCAGTTTGATCCGATTCATTTGTTTCTGTTCATAAAGTCGTGCAAAATGCAAAGATTTAAAAAAGAAAGCCGCCGTGTTTTTTAGTTTGGATTAATTTATCTGTTGCGTT
Source organism: Garcialebias charrua (assembly GCA_038048925.1). Classification (NCBI taxonomy): domain Eukaryota; kingdom Metazoa; phylum Chordata; class Actinopteri; order Cyprinodontiformes; family Rivulidae; genus Garcialebias; species Garcialebias charrua. The sequence continues at coordinate 95,645 of JBBPBX010000175.1, read as the reverse complement.
TCTCTTTTGGTACAAACACAAACTTGTTTTGTTTTTTTTTCAAATTCTCAAAGTAAGAAATTTCCAGCTGAACGTCTGAATTCTTTGACTTCACTGATTTTTGATTTCTTTATTTTCAGATGACCTGCCAAAGAAGAAGCCCCCCCTGCTGTACAAACCGTCCAACCCCGACACGCTGGCCTACCTGGACTTCAGCGTCTCCACCACCGGCATGCTCGCTGGAGTCAAAGTAAACGAACACACGGTGGTTCAGTGGTTTCACAGCCGAGAGCGTAAATCAGACTCGAGGCTGCGCCGGACCTCGTTTCTACGACTTTAACGTCCGGTACTCCTGCGCACCTGCTCGACACACAGATTATGGCATTTAAAAGATAAAAGCTGTTATCGATTCCCGCTGCGGCCAAACAAACCGGCGTCTTGGACCAGACCACAGAACCCGAGCAGAACCTTTCCTTTGATCTTTAACGCGTCGAAGCCGAAGCCTTTGCTGCTTCTTCGCTTACGGGCGTCAAAAACCAGCAGAGATTGAATCTTAATCCTGGAAATGAAAACTATAATAGTCATCTTGATTTACGGCAGATTACAGCAGATTGTTGACGTGTTTCGTCCCCAGTCTCACATTTATCGTTGTTTTTTTATATGTAAATTAAACCAGACACTGAATTATTTTTATCGCGTGAAATCTTAAAAATCACAAAACAGTTTAAACTTTTAAACAATCTGATTAATTTCTGGTGTTTCAGTCCAAATATTAATTTGTTTAAAGATTTCAAACAGTTTCCTGCAGTTATTTCAAGATAAATGTTTATTTTAACAAACACAGGAAGAAAAGAAACACCAAGTTTATTTTATTTACAAAAACATAGTAAATATGGAATTTTATTTATATATTTTTTTTAAAGAAACTGTAAAAGGCCCAAAGACACACTTGTATTTTTAGTGACTTTTTTATTGTTTTAGTGAAACTGTGCATGGAACAAACATCTGGATTCATAAAAAACACAACACCATTTGTTATATTGTCCTAAACTGTTGGAAGAGCTTGAAAAATTCCCTTCAGATTAAGATTAAATCTGGTTTCAGGGACGGTTTAAGATTTTCCTGCACGGATTTCTCTTTTTCTTTTAACCAAAACTTTGATTTTCTTTCGTTTTTTTTTATTTATTTTTTTTAATCTTCAATCATTGAGAGCAAAGCAACATAAAGATGAAATTTTTTATCAAATAATCTAATGAATTCAATTAATTTGGTGACATTAATGCCAACAGCTGTTTATAATGAACTTCAGAGATTATAAATAAAGGTGGTAATTTAATGATAAACAGCTGTTTAAAAAAAAACATGGCACCAGATGTGGTAATAAAACTCTTGGTGTTGTTGTGTGTCCCTCCTGGTAAAGAGTGGGAATGCCCTTTAACTCCTGATGTTTAAACAGCTGTAATAGTTTACATGTTGCTTTATTTCTATCCACTGTGGCGCCAAATTAACCAACAAAGAACTTGAAATAAAATCAGTTTTAGACTTTTGGTCATGACGGACGTCATTACAGATAAAACATCCAGTTTCAAGAACATTCCCTGTTCTCCGCTGTGCGCGCGGCTGATGTCGTTCTGACACGTCCTCTGCGACAGACGAGGCGTCGCTTTGCATCTTACCAAACAAAAGCTTCATTAACGAGTGTTTTACTGAAAACAGCCACGAATCAGCAGCACAAAGGCAGGAAGTCCAGGGCAGGAAGAAACGACGGTGGCGTTTTCTCCTGAGCCGCTAAACGCTCTGTGCGTTCTGATTAATCACGAGTTTAATGAGCCGATCACTCAGGGCGTGAATGTTAACGCCGCAGCCGAAGGCCTCTAAGGAGAGAACCAGGAGGTCCTGGTCCATCCTGTGGACGCTGCAGCAGAGTCCTGACTCCACGTCCAGCAGTTCTAGTCTCCTCCTGCACGTACGGAGGGTTTAACTCCACGTGTGAGTTTTACTCGTTAAGTTACAGATGAATTAATCCACAGAAGCTTCTGGTTTCCAGTGTTTGCACAGGACAAGCTGAATTTATGCTGCAGAAACTCCAGTCCCTGTTTAAATGCTCAAATCTGCCGAAGAGGCTGAAACTGAGTTGGCAAAGCTAAAGGCTGAACACTAGCTAAAAGAAACAAAATGCTAGCTAAAATAGAGCAAAATTCTAGCTAAATGTAGCAAACAGCTAGCAAAAAAATGCAAATATCACAACAGTAGCTAGAAGCTAAAAGTAGCAAAAGACTAACTAAAAGCAAAAAAGTTTCCAATTTTAGCTAGAATGGGGAAATATTAGCAAAAGGCAAAATAAAAGATAAAAGTAGCAAAAGGCTAGCTAAATGTAGCTCAAATCTATCTAGAAGCTTAAAGTAACAAAAAGCTAACCAATAGCTAAAAGTAATGAAAGGCTAGCTAAATATAGCTAAAGTCTATCTAGAAGCTAAAAGTAACAAAAGGCCAACTAAATGCTAAAAGTAGCAAAAAGCTAGCTAAATGTAGTTAGTCTATCTACGAGCTAAAAGGAACTAGGGATGGGGCAGATCCGATCCAGTATCGGTATCGGTATCCGATACCAGCATTATTTAAGTATCGGGTATCGGATCAAACCTGCCGATACTTTTCCGATCCAGCTTCAAAGAGCACTTGTGTTCAATCACAATCTGTGACTGCCCTTTTTAACATTGTGTGAGATAAACCCAATGAAGACACTCTTAAGCCTTACAATAAGGGGGTTCCCTATTGTAAGGCTTAAGAGTGTCTTCATTGGGTTTATCTCACACAATGTTAAAATGAATAGTTTGGGTGCAAAAGTTTCATTATACAGAGTCAAATACCTGAACAGTATCGGATCGGGAAAGTATCGGGATCGGTCGAAACTGAGTTAATAAGTATCGGTATCGGATCGGAAGTGAGAAATGTGGATCGGTGCATCCCTAAAAGGAACCAGGCTAACTAAAAGCTAAAGGTAGCAAAAGGCTATCTAAACATAGCTAAAGCATATTTAGAAGCCAAAAGTAACAAAGGGCTAACTAAAAGCTTAAACTAACAACAGGCAAGTCTGTCTAGAAGCTAAAAGTAGCAAAAGGCTAGCTAAATGTAGCTAAAGAGTCTGTCTAAAAGCTAAAAGTAGCAAAAGGCTATCTAAACATAGCTAAAGCATATTTAGACGCCAAAAGTAACAAAGGGCTAACTAAAAGCTTAAACTAGCAAAAGGCAAGTCTGTCTAGAAGCTAAAAGTAGCAAAAAGGCTAGCTAAATTTAGCTAAAGTCTATCTAAAAGCTAAAAGTAGCTAAAGTCTATCTAGAAGCTAAAAGTAACAAAAGGCTAACTAAAAGCTTAAAGTAGCAAAAGGCAAGTCTGTCTAGAAGCTAAAAGTAGCAAAAGACTAGCTAAATGTAGCTAACGTCTATCTAAAAGCTAAAAGAAGCAAAAGGCTAGCTAAATGTAGCTAAAATCTATCTAAAAGCTAAAAGTAGCAAAAAACTAGCTAAATGTAGCTAACGTCTATCTAAAAGCTAAAAGAAGCAAAAGGCTAGCTAAATGTAACTAAAGTCTATCTAAAAGCTAAAAGTAGCAAAAGGCTAGCTAAATGTAGCTAAAGTCTATCTAGAAGCTAAAAGTAACAAAAGGCTAACTAAAAGCTAAAAGTAGCAAAAGTCTTCACCTGAGTGCTTCAAAATCCAAACAGCTAACAGACTCCTACCAGCCGAAGTTGGATTGTAAAAACATTTCTGTGGTACCGTACCATTCTGATTTATAAACCAACCCTCACAGCCCCCGTCTCCTGAACGAGCTGAACGTTTCACACTACAAACAGCTAAAGGTCTACATCTCTGTGGTCAAACCAGACGTTTGTGTGTTTTTGTGTGGGGGTGCTGTAGATGTCCCACTCATCTTGTGTGTTTTTGTGTGTTTTTGTGTGGGGGTGCTGTAGATGTCCCACTCCGCCACCAGTGCCTTCTGCCGCTCCATCAAGCTGCAGTGTGAGCTCTACCCGTCCAGAGAGGTGGCCATCTGCCTGGACCCGTACTGCGGCCTGGGCTTCGTCGTCTGGTGCCTCTGCAGGTCCGGCCGCTCCATGTAGACACACAATCTGAAATCAAACGATGTCGTCACGTTTCCCTCTCTGGCTCCTCCCCCCCTGCAGCGTGTACTCGGGTCACCAGTCCATCCTGATCCCTCCGTCCGAGCTGGAGGCGAACCCGGCTCTGTGGCTGTCGGCCGTCAGTCAGTACAAAGTGCGGGACACGTTCTGCTCCTACAGCGTCATGGAGCTCTGCACCAAAGGTCTGGGTCTGCAGAGTGACGCCCTGAAGGTGAGGACCGCTCAGTCCGCTTCAAACGCTTCGACTGAACTCTTTAAAGTGTAACTCACCTCAAAATTAACTTTTTTAAATCTGATAAACTCCCTAGAATGTGTTTAAAATGTTTTATAGCACTGTCTGTGTTAATTTTCATGTTTTTGTGCGTATCTGTTTAAATCGGCAATATTTGGTCTAAAAACGTGTTTACGGTAACCCTATGGGTTGAACAGATGTATTGCACCCTAATTTTCTGATTGGTCTACGATTCGCACTGTGACGTGTTTTCGCAAGCTTTCGTCACAAAAGTGGTTCAAGCAGAGCCAGTCCCCTGCAGAGATGAGACGGTCCGCGCTGCAGTTCATACCTTATATGGAAGTGGTACATTGCACTCCGGAAAAGTACTGCAACAAAGCATATTATAGTTTTCGGAATGGCACTAGTTATTTGTATATTTTAACTTATTTATTTTAAGAATACTTTTCACTTCATTGAAACTATTTGGTTGTATTTGTTTTCTTATTGTGCGATGGACGAGTAACGCATGAATGCCAAGTTGGGGCAGTGGTGTAGGAGCAGATTTGGGATCCGACAGACCCAGGTTCAATCCCCGGTCACGGCATACTGTGTAGTATTATTTTCTTCTTTTTTTTAATCCTTTTGTTTTGGATAGATCGGGTGAGAATAGATAAATACATCTACATAGTTATTCTTTGTTGTTGCTTGCTGTAAGTTGTTTGCTGGAGTTTTAATTTGTTTTAGTTTGTTGCTAGAGGGGGCGTGAACGCAGCACAACCCCCCCAACTCCTCCCCTCCTTGACTCTCGACACACCCATTTTCATGAAGTATTTGAATCTGGTCTGGGGGCGGAGCAACCGTTTCACAGTGGGGTGAGTCCCTCTTTAACCTCCTCTGGTCCCGCCCCCCTCCAGGCTCGAGGAGTGGACTTGTCCCGAGTGAGGACGTGCGTGGTGGTGGCGGAGGAGCGTCCCAGGACAGCCCTGACCCAGTCCTTCTCCAAACTCTTCAAGGACCTGGGACTCCACCCCCGGGCCGTCAGCACCTCCTTCGGCTGCAGGGTCAACCTGGCCATCTGCCTGCAGGTCAGATATTTACGTTTATTTCTCGTTCCGTTTCATTTTGGCCTTCAGCTGAAACGGTTTCTGATGTCGGCTGCTTTGGAAAGTTTTTGTTTGATTTTTAAAGAAAACGTTTTACGAAGCTTTATTTTTTTTTGCTTTGTCGGCTCGATAACGATGAGCGTTCAGTTCAACCGCGCGCTCATCGTTTGTTTGTGAAGCACAAAATAAATCAGCTGGTGGGAATTTGTCAAATACAGATTTTGAAAATGATAAAAATTTGTTTTCTGGAGAAAATAGTTTTAAATAAAAAACAGCCGTTAAGTTTGAATTAAATTATTATTTCTCTTTTTTTGGCCCCTTTTGTTTGGTTAAAAAAAACTGCATGGTTTTTTATAGAAACAGAAGATTTTCCTTTTTTCAGTGACGTCTGGCAACACCAACGGCTTCGGCTGACGTTGATTCATTTTCTCTGGGAAACTTTAAAAAACATGAACAGTGAAAGAAAGGTTTTTACACACGACCGTTAGCTGTGGATTAATAAACTCTGCTCATTAGCTCAGTGATTAACACGCGTTTTGAAGGTTT
>JBBPBX010000175.1:65662-88271 GCA_038048925.1 Garcialebias charrua | reverse complement strand
AGCACATGATGAGAACTGCCGTGCAAAAGTTTTAGTCCAAATGAAACAAAAACACACGGAGGAACACACCTGTCAACGGAGCGGCCCACTCTCTGTGTAGCATAAAGCAAAACTAACATCTGGCTGGATGTTCTTCATTCTAACCGCTCGTTTGTTTGCTTTCAGTTCATCATTTTGACTTTTCTTCCTCCTCCCTCTCTGTTTAATGCATTAACCCCGCCCTCCTCTCTCAAACATGGTTTTGTCTCGTCCTCCCTCCTTCTTTACTTCCTCTGCTCCACTTTACATTCTCCTCCTCCTCCTCCCTGCTGCTGTAGCCTCACAGGCTTGGAAAGCTTGTCGACCAGGTAGGGAAACTAAAGAACCCCCTCACCACCACCTGTCTGCACCGTTCTCTCCAGCTCAGGGGTCTGCAACCTTTAAAATCAAAAGAGCCATTTCTGCTCCTTTGTTCACTAAATTAAATGTGTCCGGAGCCACAACACCTGCTACAACTGGGATTCTCAACTGGTGGCCCACGGACCACTTTACGTTTGTTAGAGGACATTTTTCTGACCAGTAGGGTAGTTTTCTGGCCATTGTAAAGCTGAAAATATCTAATGACTTGTTGATATTTTTACATTTTAAGACTAAAAAAAAAAAGATTATTGTAAAGAAGGTAATGTTCTTTCCCCATTTAAAAAAATAAAACAATGAACTATGCAAGTCTAGGTAAATTATTTTAATTGTCGAAAAATTAAATACCCTACTTCGAATAAATAAAGTTAAAGTATGTTTTACTCCTATTAGTTCTAGTATTCACACATTTGCAAAGGAAATGACATGGAAAACTGCTAAAACTAGCCCTTTTCGTTGTTATAAGAACAAATAAAATTCAGTCACAAGTTATTTTTTATTTTTTTATTTTGTAAATTTATTCATTTCAAAGTTAAAAGAACACAAAAAATACTATTTACAACACCACGTAATAAAAACAATCAAACGGTATATGAAATGAAAGGAAGCAGAAGAAGATAAAATCTTATGTCTATCCCTTCTTTAACAAAATTAATTCAAACAATTAATTCAAACACAGTAATCCACAAAAAAAAAAAAACACTACACAATAAGTAACTCATCATAAAGTTACAAGTTAGTTTTGATTGAATCTTGAAAGAGCCACTGTTGAGGGACCAAAGAGCCGCAGGTGGCTCCAGAGCCGCAGGTTGCAGACCCCTGCTCCAGCTGAATGTTCCGGGTGTTTAAAAGCAAACGTTCTGCAGGCTGAGCTCGAATCTACATGAAAACTGTGCACACGGTTTGACATATCAGACTGGACTCACTGGTGTTTGTTGGGTGAACTCTCCTCTCTCCTCCTCGCCTCCTTAACGTTGTGAATGATTCTTTTGGAGGGAGGACGCCTGGAAGGAGACGTGCACGATGAAAGGCACCGATTCTTCTCACGGGGACGGCAGCTGAGCTCTTTGTGTCAAAATAAAACACTCTCTAATACCTGCACTCTCTGTATTTAGCTTGTTATGAAAGTTTGTTTATTTGTGTGTGTGTGTGTGTGTGTGTGTGTGTGTGGGGGGGGGGGTCACTAACAATTTAAATAAAATAAATGTTCTAAAACCCAGTTCAGACGTGCGACCTGATCAGCGGCTGTGACGTCTGAGCTGCAGAGGACTGGTTGTTCTGTTTCACTAAAATCCAGTCGTTTATGGGGAACTTCTTCAGTTTTTAGCCAACTTTGTCTACGCTGTGTGATATTAGCAGCTAAAAGTCGTCGCACACGAAACCTGATCAACCCCCCACTTTAATTTGTCTTTTTCAGGGGCTTTTCTAAAGAATGGGCTCTGATGCTTTTCCATATTCAACAGCAGCATCCAGACCAGACTCTGATTATCTTACAGATTGTTACACACAGTTTAGGTCACTGAAGAGAAATTACTTAAATTATTACCGTATTTTCCGCCCTATAAATCTCAGTTTTTGCATAATTTACATGCCCTGCACTTACATGCCAAAGCGACGTGTTTATGGATTTTTCCCCCATATTTATAAACCAATTTTTGGCTGAGATATAACTGTTTTCATTCATTCTGACTGATTTTTTTTTAGCAGTACCACTTTCAGTCACTTGATGGCAGCAGAGTAATAATAGTAGTGAGGCATGCTATTGGCTGTTGTATCATGTCAAAGTCAAAGTCAACTTTATTGTCAGATCTGCAATATGTACTGTACAGGACATACACAGGACCGAAATTGCGTTTCTCTCAGTCCCTCGGTGCAACAGTAAACATCTAAACATTGAAACACTGAAACATATAATAATAGACATAAGCATAAAATAGTAAAACTAACACTGTCCTGAGTTTTTGCATAGTGGTATAAGAGTATGAAAATTTACACCAACTCTAAAACTAAAACATTAAACATTTAATGAACATAATACTGTCCTGAGTTTTTGCATACTAGTATAAAAAAAGAGTATAAAAAGTATAACTAAAATAAACTAAAGGTTTCTAGCATTGACATTTGCAAAGTGGCAAAGCAGCGTATGAGTTAATGTACACAGTATATGTATGAGGTAGTAGTTGATGTTGTTATAGAGGCAAAAAGTGGCATATGCAGTAAGGCACATTGGGCATCCCTAAATAAGACCGTTCAGAGCACACTGTATATGTACCAGCAGTGGTGTAGATATTAGAGTAGTGTAAATGTAAACAGTAGTAATTAAATGTAAGCAGTAGTAATAAAAGTAAACAGTATTAATAAATGTAAACAGAGAATGTAAACAGTATTATGACTATAGGCAGTGATGTAATAGTTAAACATGGCTATATACGTAATGACAAATTCAAAAAGTCCAAGACAAAAACAACTGGACTTTATTTATTATTTATTACTTATATTATTATTTATTATTATTACTTTATACTTTATTGTTTTATTTCTTGCACTTTTACTGATACTATCTGCTTGCCATAGTCTCCCCACTCGCGTTCTGCTCGCTGCTTGGAGCAACTGTCAAACCAGCTGCACCGCCCCGGCGAAATGCAGTTAATGTGACATCAAAGTGCATTTATTAAGCAAACGTTAGCCTGAGACACAACATTACTATAATTTCGAGCAAACAAACAATTGTTTGGTTTCTTTTCTTGTTAAATTTTGAATAAACGAGCCACGTTCCTCCTTTTTTCCTCCTGCTGAGCACTGAGGCAGCGAGACTATTTTTGAAATGCAGCTGATTTGACCATTAAGGTGCGTTTATTATATAGACGTTAGACTGAGACACACCTTTACTATAATTTTGAGCAAACAAATAATTGTTTTGAGGCGTTTATCTTGTTAATTTCTTGTTTAAGTCCTCCAGTGCACGCTCCTGTGGCCGCCATTTGGCAGACCATTGATTTTTTTTTTTTGCACAACACCGGCCCATGTTTCCGGGTTGTCGGAGGTGACACGTAATAAATGTAACGCATACGGCGAAGTGACTTATTTATGGATTTTTTTTCCAATTTATTAGACATTTTTGGACTGATGCAACTTGGAGGGCAAAAAATGCGGTAATTAAGTGGCAAAGCCTTTTTCCCCACCTCACATCTCTAAGGACCAACTAGAAACCGTCTGCTGTGGTGAGGCTCGAAGCTGCCACATCAGCTGTTACACCTCATGATTTTAATGAACTGGGTTGGTGTCGTGAAACACCGAGAGGTGCTGAGGAAATCTACAGAAATCCAAGCGAATTAAAAAAAATAATTGCCATGAGCACATTTGGTCTTCACTGTTCCAAAGAAATCTAAAAAATGACGTGAAGTTTGACACGGCTCTTGCTTAAAGGTCTTATTAGCTGTGTGTGTGTGTGTGTGTGTGTGTGTGTGTGTGTGTGTGTGCACGCACGCCAGTAACAGTCAGGAGTCTCTCTAAGTTTTATTTTGTGAGTCGAAGGCAGAAAAGTAATATTAAATTAATGTTTCTTGGTGACATCTTCCTTCAAAGATTGATTTTCCTGCATATTGATTTAAAATAACTAATGTTTAAACTGATGGCTGCAGCCTGTAATCACGTCGTACACATGTTTGTCCAGTGGAGGCTCTGTTTGTCACAAGTAATGGGCAGGATGGTGGAGTTGGGAGCCTCACTTTATTTCTTTGTTTGGATTTTCCTTCATAACTTTCATTCATTCCAGCTGCAGCGTAAAGAAATAAACTCATTTGATCTCTACCTGGAGGTGTTCCCTCATGTTTCGTTATGCTGGTGAAGATTCTCAGTCATCCAGGACATGATAAAATCAAAAAAGGCGTTCAATACAGGATCAACTGGACTTTATTTGTTGCAGAACAATTTGAACAACAATTTGTTGTTGTTTTCTGCAACAAATAAAGTCCAGTTGATCCTGTATTGAACGCCTTTTTTGATTTTATCATGTTTCGTTGTTGCTGTTTGTTTGCACTCCAACCATTTTAGCATTTAAAAAAAAGATTGGGTTATTTTTGTGATTTCCATCCAAAGTCACCCTTTTGATCACCCCCCATCTTCTGAGTCCTGCAAATATTCCCACAGTCTTCGCTTCCTTTCTGTGGGGTGAGAGCTTGAGCATCATCGCTGCAGCAGGTTGTTGTTGTTGTTTGTCCAACAGGTTGTTGTTGTTTGTCCAACAGGTTGTTGTATTTGTGACGTTGTTGTTTTCTTCTCAGGGCACGTCCGGACCCGACCCCACGACTGTGTTTGTTGATATGAGGGCGCTTCGACATGACAGGTGAGTCCACGCCCAGCTTCCTGCCTGGAATCTGTTGTATGCAGATAAAATACTGCACACAGAAACAAACAAGTTATTAATCTGAATGATTATCATAGAAAATCCCTGCTTGTAGCTTTACAGCTTTCATTTCAAATGTCACCGCTTTAAATACCGTAATGTCCGGACTATAAGCCGCTACGTTTTTCACAGGCTGACTTATACAATGCCGCGGCTAATTTATATTTTGTTTTAATTTTGCGACGAGCTTCCTGCCGCCAAAACATTAAACTCGTCGCGCTCGCGTAACTGCCCAATACACGCAGTGTTGCCAAGTCCGCTCATTATAAGTGATTTTGGGCTTGTTTCTTCTAAAGTTGCTTGTGAAGCTTGAGGGCAGTGGGTTGCAGTTTTGGGCTTGTTTTGAACGTGAAGTTGCTTATTTGGCCTTGACTTTCTTTCCGAGTGAAACTAGTTGATTATCTCCCTGCTCCGCACAATAAAACAAAAAACAAGTGGTAGTTCATTCATTTATTTATACAGGTTAGTCCCATTGAGCCACAAGAACTCATTTACAAGAGAGACCAGAACAGTGGTAGGTAGTTTGTCCCTTCCACGCCCCCGTTTCCTGTTTATCGCTCCCGCCTAAGTTGGCGAGGTGACAGGTGCACACCCAAACACTCATACTGTGGCCGACCACAAGGGGGCTCCACTCACACGCAGATGTCACATATGTAGAAAATATGATTTTTGTCACGTACCGTTATTCAGTAAGACCCGATGGGGAAGCAAGAAGGTCGAGGGAAGATGGTTTCACACTCGACCTGTTTGAGTTGGCTCATGTTGGCACAGAGTTTAAACAAAGTTTCTTGTTGACTGTGAGTGTGTGTTTACTACGAGTTTGCTGTTGCATATGCAAAATTTATTTTTTATAATCAGAGCTTAAAAGTATGTTATTCAAAGTGTTTAGCATAATTTTGCTGTTATTTATGTTTACTATCATAATAAATGTATGTTTATACTGGTTAAAATGGCCTTTGTTTTACACAACGTGGTGGGTTGCCAGTTAGGCTTTTTGGGGGGCTTGTTTCTTTCGCGAGATCTGGCAACACTGAATGCACGTCTCTCTTGGAGGGTGGGTCCTCGTGTTGGTCTCAGTGAGACTACCTGTATAAATAAAGGTAAAATATATAAATAAAAGAATCAAACCAATGAAATAACTGAACAGGTCACAGTGGACCAATGAAACTTTGAAGTACCGTAAATCAAAACGCACTCGCACAAAATACTTCAGATCAGATGTTTTGCGCTTCATGCACCCTCCTCATCTAAAAACATGAAGTGATTTATATGATGCAGCTTTCAAGTTAAAGGCTGTCGAATAAGGAAATAGAGCTGCGCGGCCTATATATGTACAAAATTGTTTTTGCTTTTAATTTAGTGGGCACGGCTTATATTCAGGTGCGCTCAATAGTCTGGAATTTACTCTAACTTCAACATTTATTCAAATTTGTAGAAATAATCAAAGTCCCGAAAAAGCAGACTGTAACACAACACCAAGTTCTTTTTCCATATTTCACTCCTAAACTCTTTTCCAGACGCATCCTGCTCAAGATTTCTTACTTTTTATAGGTTTGAATGTTCAGGACACGTTAAACCAGTCTGTAAAGACAACTGGATGTGGCAGCGCCGCAACGCTTCAACCAGAACCTTCCAGTCCGAACAGAGAGATCTCAGGCGAGAAGCGAATCGTTTTCATCTGGTTTCCCTTTTCAGCTCTTAGGACACGAGGCTCAGTAGCTGCCTCGTGTTGCTCTGCAGAGAATCGTTTGTGCTTTTCTTAAGAAATTATCTGCACATATCTACGAGATGAAGCAAATTTGACAGAGTTTCTGACAACTTTTTTGGAATCTAACACTTTATATGGTAGATTTACCGGTATACATAAAACCAAATTCCAAAAAAGTTGGGACACTAAACAAATTGAGAATAAAAACTGAATGCAATGATGTGGAGGTGCCAACATCTAATATTTTATTCAGAATAGAATGTAGATGACAGATCAAAAGTTTAATCTGAGTAAATGTAACATTTAAAGGAAAAATATGTTGATTCAAAATTTCAGTGTCAACAAATCTCCAAAAAAAATGTTGTTAAAAATAAAAATTAAATAAAAAAATCTGTAAAATCGCTTTCTAATGCATCGGCCGATTTCCCAAAATTAAGGAACTCGGGGCAGATAAATCGGTGCACCTATGATATATATAATAAAAATAAACTGCAACTTACTACTTGTTCTAATATTCCTACTTCGTGTTTTTCACTTATTGCGGGTCTTTGGTGTACGGATCCATTGCGATAAATGAGGGACTACTGTAGTTTTTGTTCCTCGTTGCAAAGTGAAAATACTCCATCCGTCTGTCCTCGCTGAGTTTTATAACTCAACAAATAAGTGAGGTACTGACTTCCGTTTCTATATGGTGATACTAACATGCAGGTGTAAGAAAGTTTCCTTTAAAAAATTGGGTTTCCACACCAAAATCCAAGATGGCTGCTGCCATAAATACCCGTCGTCCTTGTGAGCTGAACAACTTGAAAAATAAGCCATAGACATTGTGGTGTGGCTGCATCTACACATAAGAAGTCCTAACCAAAAAATTTGGTTGATCACTCTGCGTCACCTCAGACAAGCAAAAAAAATAATTTTTAATTTTACCCTCTTAAACATCTTGCACCAAAAACTTTTAGGTTTACTTCATTCTCTGTTCATTTCCAGGAAAACTCCAAACATTCACGATTTAATCCGTCAGCTGCAGGGACATGAACGTACAACTAGAAAATGCTTTAAGTTTGTCAGATTTCTTCACTTTTAAAGCTTTTATTATATTCATTAAAAGTCATTAGTGGGTACTGGAAGTGATTAATGATTAGTAGTTAAATGATTTTCACTCTGGCAGCCTGTTTTCTAAAATCACCTCCATCTTTTTACAGAAACGAGCCGAGTACACAAACTTTTTCAGGACGTTGTTTTCTGTTTTTAATGCTAACCTTTCTGTTCAGGGTCAGACTCGTAGAGAGGGGGTCCCCGCACAGTTTGTCTCTCATGGAGTCCGGGAAGGTGAGTTTTTCTTCAAATTACTGTTTTGAAGTCATCGTTTCAGTAAAGGTGCTGGTGTTCAGGTTCATTTCTCTGACTGGTTTTATCCTCGCTGGGAGCAGATCCTGCCTGGGGTCAGAATCATCATCGCCAACCCAGAGACCAAAGGACCGATGGGGGAGTCGCACCTGGGAGAGGTCTGTCCGCAAAAACTTTGGTTTGGTTCAAACTGAACGGACTGTTGGAGACGTTCAGAAAGAAAGGGACACTTTCCAGATCGATCTCACTAGCCGTGTTTCCATCAAGGTTTCTAGATGCGCATTTTGAAGCATCGCATCAGAAAAGCTGAATGGAAACGGCAAAATTCGAGTTAACTTCCTCTAATTCGCTCAAAAGTTGATACGCTCGCTTGAGGTGGTTTTTGGGGGTTTCGAAACAGAGCTGATGCGCAAAACGACAGATGGAAACAGATTTGCCGACTCAGTTCTGCCGTAGCGAACATTCACGATGTACTGATCAGCTGTTTCCGCTCCGGACAACATGTAACATCGCTAAAACTAGTTGGCATGACAGAATAAATACAACTTGCCCGATAGCAACACATACCTGAAATATTCTCTCCATTTTGCCGAGATGTGTGGTCGGGTCCTGTTTTCAAGAGGTACTTGGTTTTCAACCGCTACTTCCTGTTTACTGTAGACACGCGTAACGCTGACGTCTGGCGTAATGACGCTGACGTCTGGCGTAATGACGCTGACGTCTGGCGTAATGCCGCTTTGCGTGGCCTGGTGGATGCGCTTCAAGCCAGTTGATAGAAACACTTCTGCTTCGCATTAATTTTTTTATTCTCATTCAACCTTTATTTAGTCAGGTAAATCTTTTGAACCTCATGGGCTCATTTACGAAAGCGACCTGCTAAAACTAAAGAACAATGAACAGCAGTGGTAGAATTTCATTAAACAATAAACAAACAAACAATAAACAATAGAAAACAAAAGAGAGAAGAAAAAACAAAAGAAAGATTTTTTTTTTAACAAAGTATCAAAAAACTAGCATTAATAAATTTTTATTTACATATTTGCGAATTTTTGAAAATTCACTCAAAATTCGTATTGAAAATAGATGGAAACAGTAGTATTGATTGTGTTAATGATCACCGTCTCTCCTGAGCAGATTGTAAAACTGTATTTTTCCTGTATTCTAGCCCACTGTGTACCCACCCCCACATCTGTAGTTTAATCTACTGGAGTACACATTTGAACCCGTGGTAATTGGGATGAGTGTTATTTTAACCTGGGTTTTATAGCCTCAGATGTTTCCTATCGGAGAGCTCCTAGGAGACGTGTTCAGAGAGTCAGAGAGAGTCAGAGTCAGAGAGAATTTATTGTCATTTGCACCGCATGTAGTACATGTGTTGAAAACGAGATTATGTACACAGGGTCCCAGTTACATCCAACAACAAATGCAAGAGAAAAACAATAATAACATCTAGGATTAACTAAGAGAGACATCAGCTAGTAATACACTAAGCCCTAATGTAGTAGAAAAACATCATTATAAACAGCAGCACGAACATGAGCAGATGGTCACAGATGAACGCAGCAACAAGAAACAGATCAGTATCAGCATGATGTGACATTTTGCAGTGTTTATTCTTATTATTTATTTATTCATGAGTCTGACAGCCTCAGGGTAGAAGCTGTTCCTCAGTCTAGTGGTTCTACATTTGATGCTCCTCAACCTCCGTCCCGAGGGGAGTGGTGCAAAGAGTGAGTGTGCTGGGTGAGTGAGGTCTTTCATGATGCAGGTGGCTCTTTTTCTGCATCTGGAGGTGTAAATGTCTGTGATGGTGGGGAGACTGACTCCCACAGACTTCTGTGCAGCCTTCACCACTCTTTGTAGAGCTTTCCTCTCTGCAACTGTGCAGCCTCCATGCCACACGTTGATGCTGGAGCACAGGACGCTCTCCACTGCACACCTGTAGAACGAGGTGAGGACTGAGCTTCTCAGACCGGCTCGTCTCAGCCGTCTGAGGAAGTAGAGTCTCTGATGACCTTTCTTGATCAGGCTGGTGGTGTTATTGCTCCAGCTGAGGTTATCATTCATGTGTACACCCAGGTATTTGTAGCTGGAGACCACCTCCACCGCAGATCCACCTATATACAGTGGGGTGTGGGTGTGTTTGTTCCTTCTGAAGTCCACAATCATCTCCTTCGTCTTCTTCACATTCATGTGAAGGTTATTCTCTTTGCACCAACTCTCCAGATGTTCCACCTCCTGTCTGTAGCTGGATTCATCATTATCTGTGATGCATCCCACCACAGCTGTATCATCTGCAAACTTAACAATATGACAGCCTGGATGTGTGGCTGTACAATCATATGTGAGCAGAGTAAACAGAAGAGGGCTCAGCACACATCCCTGAGGAGAGCCAGTGCTGAGGGTGATGGTGGAGGAGGAGAAGTTGTGGATCTTCACGGACTGTGGTCTGTTTGTTAAGAAGTCTAAGACCCAGTTACAAATAGAGGGGCTTAGTCCAAGTGTGGATAGTTTGTCTATCAGAGTTTGGGGGATCATGGTGTTGAAGGCAGATGTGAAGTCCACAAAGAGCAGACGCACGTATGAGTCCTTCTGATCCAGGTGGGTGAGAGCAGTGTGGACCACGAGAGACCCGCAAGATCTTTGGGACCATTTCAAAAGCTAAACTGTCTCAAAATATTTTAAACATAATGGAAGTAAAAAGGCAGCGAGCAACAAATTTAATAACTTGAGTCGTTTCCAGACATTTGAAGTTTAAATGAAGAAACCGCCCGTTTGTCGTCAGACGTCTAACAGTGGTTCTGTCTCTTTCTGGACTAAATAGTTTTTTTTTGGACTCTTTGGACGTTGACTTCACACTTTATTTAGAATTTCTCGACTGAGGATGAACAAAGTCTCTGTTGGTACAGAGGACTGAATCTCCAGACGGTGGAATCAGGAGGTCACCGGCTGCTGATCTTTACATTTACAGATCTGGGTGCACAGCAGCCACAACGCCAGCGGCTACTTGACCGTCTACGGGGACGAGATGCTTCAGTCGGACCACTTCAGCTCCAGACTCAGCTTTGGGGACACGCAGACCGTTTGGGCTCGAACCGGGTACCTGGGCTTCCTCCGCAGGACCGAGCTCACAGACGCCAGCGGAGGTGAGGGAGACTCTTTTCATGGACCTGAGGGCTGGGCTCAGCCAGCATCAGGGTAGGCCTGTCACGATAACAAATTTTGCCGGGAAATTATTTGTCCCAGAAATTATTGCGATAAACGATAATATTGGTTGCAATTTGACAATAATTAGTAATTATTGTCAAATTTAAGAAGACATGTTTAATTAGTTTGGTGTGTAGTGCCTTTTTTGACCACTAGATGGCAGTATAAGACTGTTTGAACCGAAGGATGGATAGTGAGGGAGCGAGCAGTGTGTCTCATTAAGAAAAATGGGAGGGAGGCCCCTTGACGTGACATGGTTCTCAAAATGGTGGATGCTCTGTGTGGTTTGAGCTCTTTAGCATTTTTCACACAAAACTTTTAATTAAAAAAATCAGTACCATATTTTCTGCCTTAAAAGTCGCACCGCCGTATATGCGTCTTACGAGATAGTCGTAGGAACGGAACTCGCTCGTAAGTCGGGGACCACCTGTACAGGTAGTCCCCGATTTACGAGCTGGCGAACGAGCAGTAAATTTGTAAAGAACATACAAAAAATACAGCACTTTAATGTGTTTTTAGATGAAAGTGTGTTAGCTAACCGTTTGGAAACAAGTTTCTGAGCATGTTCATGAACTAGTATGAACATTTGTTATGAAAAACGAGTGTTCGTAGTAGCGCTAGCATAAATTTTCTGACTTACGACCGAAAATCCGGACTTACGAGAACACGTGTTTCGTGTTCCGACGTACGAGATTTCGTCTTACAAGATAGTCGTAGGAACGGAACTCGCTCGTAAGTCGGGGACCACCTGTAGTAGTTCAGACCTCCAGAAAGCAGGAGGCCGTGCTGCGACAGTGAGTCCGAGCAGAGGAGGCTGCTGTCGGACACATGAGCTGGGAACGCTCGGTGGACCCTAGCGGCTCAAAGTGGTACTGCTCCATTTTTATCGTCAGAATGAATGGAAACGGTCATATCTCAGCCAAAATTTGGTCTAAAAATATGGGAAAAGAACCATAAATATGTCGATTTGCCGTATAAGTCGCAGGACATGCAAATTAGAAGAAAAAAACGGAGACTTATATGCCGGAAAATACAGTAAACAAGTTCTCAGCTTCTTTTTGCAGAGAAAAACACATTTTTACACAAATGCATGGGTTTTAACTGTGAATTTTGGAGCTTTGACAAGACGGAGGTTTTTTTTCTCCAAAGTTGGCCTGTTAGCTTAGCTCGTAGCGTAGCTGCTTTTAACGATCTAAAAATGCAATTTTAGACGGTTAAAACAGATTTAAAAGAGAAAGGGAGGGGTCAGTGAAGAACACCAGGGTTGAGTCTTTTGTCATCCAGTGTCTTCTGTGGAAAGAGAGAGATGCTGATAAATGAAAATGAGGTTGATAATTTTCATTTATCATGTGACTAATTGATTTGTTTATCGCGACAGGCCTACATCAGGGTTGAGGTTAGGAGCTGCCAATGCTCCAAGAATATCTGATGGTGTCAAGCTGAACTGTTAAAACAAATTATTCATGAGACATTTAGAAACACCTTGGCTGGTTGATTCATGTGGTGAATCGTCCTCTGACAGTAGAAAACACGTGGAGTCGAAGGAATTTGTGACGATGTATTGATTCTCAGAGAAAAGACAGAAAACAAAGTGCTGTGTGTGTTTTCTGCAGAGCGTCACGATGCTCTGTACGTGGTGGGCGCTCTGGAGGAAGCCATGGAGCTGAGGGGGATGAGGTACCACCCCATCGACATCGAGACCTCCGTCATCAGGACGCACAAGAGCATCACGGAGTGGTGAGGAGCGAGAACACAAACACGACTTAAAGAAATGTGTAAAGAGCAGCTCAGCTGTGTCGCTGGGGAGAGGGAGGTCTGGGTTTCTCTCCTGGATCTGTTGCCTCCACGCCCCGACGATGAATAAGTGGTAGAAGATGGAGATACAGGTAGTCCCCGATTTACGAGCGAGATCCGTTACAACGAGGCGCTCGTAAACCGGAAATCTCGTAATTTGGAACGGCCGCCATTTCTCTCGTAAATCCGGAAATCCGCTCGTAAATTGGAACGGTTTTCGCTAGCGCGACTAAAAACACTCTATTTTCATCTAAAAACTACTTTTGAGTGCATAAAAATGATCGGAAACGTGTGTTTATATGCTTAACTAACTAACTGTAGTGAAAAAACACATGAAAACTCAGTATTTTTTTCGTTTTTTCCAAAAATTCGCAGCTCGTAAGTCTGGAACCTCGCAGATCAGAGCGCTCGTAAATCGGGGACTACCTGTAATGTACCTATCAGAATTCTTCTGCTCATCTAAACATTTGGTGTTTTGTTGTTGTTATCTGATCCAGATGTAAACGCCTGGAAATCAGAACTGAAACATCGCTCTCGTCATCTTTAGATGTTAAAGCTTAACGTTTTTACGCACGGCTCCTGAGGAGACGTCAGCCATAGTTAAAATTAGGGATGGGTCCGATCCGGTATCGGTATCGGTAACGGATACCAGCACAATTCAAGTATCAGATTTTCCGATCCAACCTGCCGATATTTCCGATCCAGCTTCAAAGAGCGCATGTGTTCTACCACATTCTGTGACTGCTGTCTTAACATTGAGTTAAACCCAATGAAGACACTCTGGGCCTCACAACAGGAAACACCCAAACTTTAATAGCGCACAAGAGGCAGGTCTATATCACAGACGTCCTTCTCACTCATGGTGCAGCTGGAAAACTAAAAAACACGCTAAGCATTATGGGAAAGACAACACAGTCCACTCCCCTTAACCACTACGGGAGTGGATTTTGTTGTCTTTCCCATAATGCTTAGCGGTATTTTAGTTTTCTAGCTGCACCATGAGTGTGAAGGACGTCTGTGATATAGACCTGCCTCTTTTGTGCTGTTAAAGTTTAGGTGTTTCATGTTGTGAGGCCCAGAGTGTCTTCATTGGGTTTAACTCACACAATGTTAAGACAGTAGTCTCAGTAAAAAAAAAAATCATTATTACAGCCTCATATACCTGCACGGTATCGGATTGGGAAAGTATCGGTATCGGTCGATACCCAGATTTAAGTATCGGATCGGAAGTAAGAAATGTGGATCGGTGCATCCCTAGTTAAATTGTTCTCGTGTTGCAGCGCCGTGTTCACGTGGACCAACCTGCTGGTGGTCGTGGTGGAACTGGACGGGTCCGAGCAGGAGGCCCTGGATCTGGTGCCCCTGGTGACCAACGTGGTGCTGGAGGAGCACTACCTGATCGTCGGCGTGGTGGTCGTGGTCGACATCGGCGTCATCCCCATCAACTCCCGCGGCGAGAAGCAGCGCATGCACTTACGCGACGGCTTCCTGGCCGACCAGCTGGACCCCATTTATGTGGCCTACAACATGTAGCGCCCCCCGGAGGACGAAACGGAGGAGACGTGAGGAAAACTCAGGTCCAGAGCTAAAGGAGGCGGTGCACCTTACATGCCCTGGGTTTTGTCTTCCAGGCAGACCTTACTCCCACAATAACTGTATTTTTGTTGAGGTCTGTCGGGAAGAGAAGTCAGTTTATTTCAGGGCACAAACGGTGACTTAAGAACTGATAACGTAGCAAAGATCCTGGCTTTTACACATTTAAATCTTTTTTTTTAACATCTCTAAAGAGGTTTAGACTATTTTTGTTTTTTTACGTCAGCCATCAAACGGTGTGAGATATGTTTTTGATACGAGGGACTGGGGGTGAAGGGGAAGCAAACCGTAGCTGATCCTGTTTTACCATGTGGTACGTTCATTTCATTTCATTAGCTTCTCTTTAATCTGTTTTCCAAAGTGGTCCGTTTCAGCAGGGAATCATCGACTCCGCGTTATTTTTCATAAAACTCGTAACATGTAAGTATGTACAAACAGAAACCGATTTAATTTATTTTGTTTCTCTTATAGAAAGTTTATGAAGAGATGTTCTTGAAATATTTGCTTAAGAATAAAAAGAGCATCGTATTATCTTGAGAGAAGCAGATTATAAAAAATATAAATATACTATGGTTTTTATCGAGAGGATTAAAGGTGGTTGGAAGCAAGTTCAGCTCGTCTGCTCAAGTGTGACACTTTGAGTTTTTTCCAGTTTCCAAGTGAAAAGTTCTGATCAAAAAGACTCCTGAGCTGTTTTAAACCCTAAATAATCTGCTGGATGACAGACTTACCAGGTGATACAGTCGTGAGTTTTTAATCTGTAGTAGTGCCTCTGTAGGGAGAGACAGACAGTGAAGTTTGTTCAAATTTTAAACTAAATTTTAACATTTTATCCAATTTATTATTCAATCCTTATTGCACTGTATTAAATACTAAACTTTTTTTTTTTTTTTTTACAGAAAAAGGGAAAAAATCAATTAGGGTATAAATTAGCCTGTATAAATAAAGATTGAATGAATGAATGAATGAATTTGTTGCAAGACTTTTCTGCCCTCTGGTGGTAGCAGGCGGTATTACAGCCACTCAAGTCTTTTTGGAACTGAACTTTTCACTTTGGAGGAAACTTTTTAAAAGTAATTGAGGTCATTTGTCTCTTACCTTGACTGGAATTAAACTCCTGCCTTCAGACGGGACCGGGCTCGGAGACGGTGGCGCTGCAAACTGTAAATAATCAGAGCGATGAGTCCTCCATATTTTTTTTTTCAGATCAGGGCTCACAGCGATGTCAGGAACTGTAGTGTTTTTATCAGAGACCCTTTAAGAGCTGCAGAGAATGTTCTAGTTTCAACCCGTGTAGATTATGTTCTTGTTTTTTTTTAATAAAGCACTTTCTCTACTGTTTTTCTTTAAAGCAAAGTGTATGTTCAGTTTTTTTTAAGTTTGAAAAATGTGTTATGTCTTTCATTTCAATAAACGTTTTGACAGTACGTCCATTTGTCTCATTGTAGAGGTTTTACAATTAAATGTATCGAACAAGGTGCTTTTAATGTACATTTTACTGTTTTAACAAAGCAATGCATATCACCCGCTGTCTTTCAAGCAGGATTCTAAACTGAATTATGAGAACAGTTTAAACTGTAATCCGTTTCAGATTTAAATCCAAAGATCCCTTTCTGAGGACTTAGTTAAAATCCATCCAGTGGTTCGTGACATGTTTTAGTAACACACTTAGCAAAAACATTATCACCCAACGTTTGCTTTTTTGGTAATGGGCAAAGTTGATGTTTTCAAGAGAATTTCAGCAAATCTGAACTTTATCTTCCTGTTTTACATCAAAGGTGGATCATTTTCCTAATGTTTAATTCCATTAAAAGCTAAATGGGAGAAAACTACGTCACCTGCGTGAAGCTGACCCCTCGCACCTTCTGCAAATCTAACAAAATTGGTGTCAAACGTTTGTGCAGCTATCATTTTGAAGATATTAATAGTTTCCAGGGATCATCAGATTGGGGCTTTAATTCATCAGGAAGTTGGTCCCAGCAGTTCTTCCTCTGATTTTATCTTCAAATGGTGTCCCTATTGAGTTTGTTGATTCCTATAAATATTTGGGTATCCTGGTCGATTTGCATCTCTCTTTTAAACTCCACATGGAAAACCTAGTGAAGAAACTGAAAGTTAAACTGGGTTTCTTTTTCAGAAACAGATCATGTCTATCACTGAATGTTAGGAAACGCCTTGTATCTGTGACTTTCCTTCCCTCCATTGATTACGGTGACATTCTCTACATGAATGCTCCTACAAGCACCCTGCAGATGTTGGATGTTGTCTATCATGGTGCACTAAGATTCATAACTGGCTGTGATTATCGTACCCACCACTGCACCCTGTATTCACTGGTTAACTGGACATCATTAACCTCACGCAGACTCTTCCACTGGTACATTTTCATCTTCAAATCACTTCTTGGTCTGCTGCCCTCATACATCTCCTCCTACATGTCTTGTGAGTGCAGCTACAGTGTGCGCTCTCAGGACATGATCACCTGCAGTGTTCCTCAGTGAGGACTGAACTTGACAAAAGGGCCTTCTACTCTGCTCCTGCTTCCTGGAATATATATATATATTTTTTTTTTCATTTTCCATTTTGTAAAGAGAAAACATTTATACATTATAGCAATAAAATGAAAAAAGAAAAAACATAAAATGAAAGGAGACCGGGAGAAGAAAAAAATCTTATTTTACCTGCCCCTTTTTTCTATAACAATAACAAAAAAAGCGAGATCAATAAAAATAACTCAATCAAGTATACAAATTTCCAAGCAACTCAACCAATGATACAAAATTTAAGCAATTTACATGATTTGAATACACATTTAAATTTTTAGTACAATTTGACAATTTGAATATTTAGTATTTAATTAACATATTAGCTTTAATCATTTTTTTAAAGACTATAAGTGAGTTAGTAGTTTTAATTTCATTTTCTAAACTATTCCACAAGTCAACACCTTGTATTGATACACACCGTCCTTTCAAACTTGTTCTGTATTTTGGCTTTGCAAAATTCTCCATTCCTTTCAGGTTGTAACAGCTCATTCTTTTTACAAAATTTACTTGAACATTTAGAGGCAATGCATTTTTATGAGCTCTACATTACCAACAAAATGTTGTAATTCACCAAATCATAAAATTTAAGCAACCTAAGTTGCTTAAATAATATATTCGAAGGATGGCAGTAAGGTTTTCCCGCAATAGTTCTCACTGCTCTTTTTTGTAAAATAAATATTGGGTTCGTCAAGGTTTTACACGCCTTTCCCCAAACCTCTACACAGTAAATCAAGTGTGGAACAACTATGGCATTATAGAGCAAATACAACGCTTTTTCATTCAATAAATCCCTAACTTTATATAACACAGCTGTGGATCTAGATATCTTAGTTTTAACCGAGTTAATATGCTGTTCTTTTTGGGGAAACCTGGTTTGATAGGCGAGATGGCATCCATCCCACTTTGAATGGAGCTGCTCTTCTTTCTAGAAATTTGTCCCATTTTGTTAGTCCTCCAACTTATTGACAACCCAGGATCCAGTCCAGGAAGCAGAGTTGTTGTTTTACACATCTCTCTGCTGCTTCTCCTCTGTTACCCACCCATACCCCCACACAAACTGTCAGCTCACCCACAGCTCAAATTAAATAAACCAAATATCAGCTCTAGAATAATAAATCATAAAAATATCCATCCATTCTCTTCTGCTTTTCCGGGGTCGGATCGCGGGGGTAGCAGCCTAAGTAAGGAGGCCCAGACTTCCCTCTCCCCAGCCACCTGGGCAAGTTCCTCCAGGGGGATCCCAAGGCGTTCCCAGGCCAGCCGAGAAACATAGTCCCTCCAGCGTGTCCTGGGTCTTCCTCTGGATCATGATTTTTTTTTTAAATAAACAGTTACTTTACCAGAACAAAATAATAATAATCATTAAATGTGGATTATCAAAAATCAGATCTCTTTCCTTATGATTTGATAACTGATCAGCATACTGATTCATTCTGTCTGACAGAAACCTGTCTAAAACAGGAAGATTCTGTTAGTATAAATGAATCCACTCCTGCTAATTATTTAAAATTTCATGTTCATAGAACAACTGGCCGAGGTAGAGTAGCGCCTATCCTTCCATCAGGATTATTGATTAATGCTAAATCAATTATTAGTCATAATTCTTTTGAGTCGTCGTCCCTCAAACAGTCTGATCATGGACGAGTCTTTCACATCCATAATGGAAATCAGAAAAGCCACTTTTACTTCTTGCTATATCGTCTACCAGGCCCTCTCAGTTTTTGTTTGAATTTGCATAATTTTTTTTGTCTAACCTATTATTGAATACTTATAAAGACATAATAATGAGGGATTTCAATATTCATGTAGATGTTGAAAGTGATAACTTAAGCATAGCCTTTATAATTTAATAGTCAATTGGTTTTACCCTAAATGTCCACATATCTACCGGTACTCATTCTCATCATCAAACTCTTGATCTGGTTCTGACATATGGCATAGAGATTAAGTACTTAATATTACATCCTCACAATCCTTTTCTATCTGATCTTTTTTTTTTAAATAATCTTTGAGTTTACATTAACTGACTACACAACCCCTGAGAGTAAATTTGTAGTATGTGTTTATCAGAATGCTGCAACTAGAATCTCTTCCATTGTTACTTTCCTCTGTCTTGCAGAGTAATGGAATAGAGAGCAGTGACTTACTGTAGATGATCTTATTGGTACTTTTACAACTTCAGTGCAAACTTCATCTAATAAAACTGCTCTGAATGTAATCAATCAGAAGAAGCTGGATTTTAACCCCCACATTAAAAAAAAAATTACCAGGACTGCTTTCCTCCATTTGTGTCATATCACTAAAGGCTCGCACAGACTCGGGGGACCTAGAAGTGGATGCCCTAAAGCCATGTCCGTGCAAAACTCAATTTTTACAATTGCGTAAGCGTACTCGGTGTCACACAATAAACTGCCCAGAGACTGAATGTTTTGTATGCAACACCATAAAGGCAAGTGATCTCTTCCTCCTCATCTGTTGATGCCATGACTGAAATTGTGAGAAATGAAGGAATTTGTCATGAGCTAATTAAATCAGGCCCAGTGTGGCTTCGGGAGCTTTCCTGGTGGGCCAGTCTGATGCGAGGGCTGCAGGACCAGCGTTCCCTGTTTTTTTTTAGAACTTTTTATTAACAACATATAAACACAGAACACCGCTGCCGCTTGCTCTCATTTTTGTGTTTTGACGACCTTTCAATCAATCCAGTAGACGTGTCAACAAATGACCAATCGGCAAACTCAATTTGTCCTGAAGGTAAACGCCCCTTGCCTGCGGAGCTGGGCTGCAGCCGGTCATGGTGTACATTCGAGTATGAAGCCTAAACCGTCTGCGGACTGTGCGTGTAGTGTCCGCACGGCTCACAGAACACCCCAGTATGTGGGAGCCTTAAGATTAAAAACATCTTGTCCAAAATTGATAAAGAAAAACTGGTCAATGCATTTATTGTGTCTATTGTAATTGATTATTATCTAGGTAAACTTCTTTAAAAAGTCTTCAGCTGATTCAAAACGCTGCTGCCAAGAGTTTTAAAGAGAGTTGGTAAAGAGATCATATCTTCAGTTTTAGCTTCTCTCCATTGGCTCGATCCCTGTCAGATTCAGAATATAATTCAAAACCTTACTTCTAACATACAGCAAACCCAAGAGTTAAGTACGAGTTCCGGACCTAAGGATCGTTCGCAGCTCGATTCTGCCGTAGCTAGGGGGTGAAAATAACGTCTTGTTCGTAGGTCCTGATTTCGTTCGTACCTCGCGGAAATAACGCTAACGGAGCGCCGCACACAAATTTATCGGCATGAGACTGAACAAGCTGACATACTGGGCCATAAACATGCACAGAACTTTATTTACAAACACTTATCTAACACATTACACCACACATTCATCCATAAACACACACAGTAACTGTACAGCAACGTTAAACATTGCTATTCAGCACAGCACATTCAATACTGTACTGTAAAATTATTACAGAATAAAATAATTAATTAAAACAGTACAGAATAAATAAAAATATAATTTCTTACTTTGAGATGGTCAAAGCCGACATCTTAGGTTGCCATGCGTTGATGTTGTCGGCCGAGCAGCGCGGCGAACCATGGCAGCTGCTGAGGCCTGTGTTAGCTTCTGCTAGCTGCCTGTTAGCCAAGCCATGAGCTGGTGTTCGCGCGGCAGTCCGGCGCGATGGATCGGTGATCGATCCTCGGCTGCTGCTCCAGGCTGAGACGTCCACAGAGCTCGTTTCCAGCTAGTAATTAATCCATATGAGGCAAAGCCGGCTGCCGAAAATGGCTGCCGCAGACGGTCCGGTGTTCTGCTTTAACTTGTGACCGTGTAAACTGGAGACCTTCTTGTAGCATTTCCTGTTATGACCGGAAGTTGAACAAATATTGCGCAATTATGACAAAAATGATCAGAAATGATCATTTTTATCATAATTATTATTTATAAAGCCTTTAAAACAACCACAGCTGCAACAAAGTGCTGTACACATGAAATTAAGAACATTTAAACACACAAAAAAAAAAAAATTCTTTTTTTTAATTTTTATAATTTCATATTTTTATTAAATATGATACGTTCGTAGGTCCGGGTTGCCGTAGGTCGATGGAGTCGTAGGTAGGGGGTTAGCTGTACAAAACTCTCAACAACCTAATCTTATATAACATACTTTCCAAACAGAGCACTTTGCTCTCAGACTGCAGGTTTACTTGTGGTTCCTACAAAGTAGTTTCCAAGAGCAGAATGGGAGGAAGATCTTTCAGTTCTCAGGCTCCTCTCTTGTGGAACAAATTTCCAGTTTCTGTCCATGAGGCTGAAACATTGTCCAGTTTTAAAACTGGGATTAAGGTTTTCCTTTTTGATAAATACTATAGTTTGGGTCGGCTTGGGTTTCCTGAGATACCCCTTAGTTAAATGGTAAATGGAGCTTATTTATATAGCGCTTTCCAGCCCCCTGTGAGGAGCCCCAAAGCGCTTTACAATACCAACCATCCACCCATTCATTCACACATTCATACACCGGTAGTGGTAGCCTGCCTTGCAAGGCGCCATCCAGACCTACCGGGAGCAACTCGGGGTTAAGTGTCTTGCCCAGGGACACAACGACACATGGTGGGCGGATGCGGGATTCGAACCTCCAACCTTCCGATCAGGGGTCGACTGCCATTACCACTACACCACGGCCGCCCGACTAGTTCTATAGGTTTAGACTGCTAGAGGACAAACTGACCATGTTTCCTCACTCTGCTGCTGTCTTTACTTGCTCTACTCTACCTGTTTGCATTTTTGTAATTATTTCCATCCTTAACACTTTTTTTTTGTTGGTCTTTCTTCCAACAGAAAGTACATCTGACATTTTTTCTGTTTCTGTTTGTGCTTCCTGTCTTCTCAAACCCCAGCCGGTCAAAGCAGCTGGCTGCACATCCCGAGCCTGGTTCTGCTGGAGGTTTATTCAGAATCAGAATCAGAATAAACTTTATTGTCATTGTACAGAGGTACAGCGAGAACATATATGTACAGTCGTCCGAAAGATGGACGGAGTGTATGAAGCTGCTACTATAAAAGTGCGGCCTTCTTATTCTTGTTCAGAATAATATTCCTGTTAAAAGGGAGTTTTCCCTTTCCACAGTCTCCTTTGTGCTTGCTCAGGCTGGAAGACTGTGACGGGGAAGATTCAACACAATCTGCTGGCTTCCTAAGAAAGATAACTTTTACTAATGGACTTTTGTAATTTATGTGAATGTTTTTGTTCAGTGCCCTGAGACGACTTCTGTTGTGACTTAGTGCATAAACTGAATTGAATCAAATTAAATAACCTTGAATGCAAACTCATGCAATATTGTGAGACTTTGTGAGATATTTTAATGCTCAGAGAGATGATTCTCAGCTACAAATAAAATATAGTTAAATATTAGTATTTTGTGTTGGGCAACATTGATTAGATAGCTAGTTAGTGGTCATCTGAAATTTGGTTGACTACAAAAGTTAATTAATTGTGGATGTACTGACAATTAATACTTTAAATAGTTTCTTTGGATCCATCCAGTGGTTCATGAAATATTTTGCTAACAGGCAGACAAGGTTGATGTCAAAAGTTATTGCCAATGTTTTTTTT
>JBBPBX010000175.1:32940-58789 GCA_038048925.1 Garcialebias charrua | reverse complement strand
CAATGTGGACCAGAGTGAGCCAACCACTGCCGATCGATATGCCTACACAAGGTGACACTGACTGTCTAACAGCAGGTACCGCGGAAAGCACAAGGGAATCCTCAAACGAGAGCACAATCCCGGTAAGTGAACCTTCAGCAACAGGTGAGGCAGAAGAGGCCCAACAAGAGAGCCCCCTCTGCGAGTTGAAACAGTCAGCACGCACTGAACACTACCTACCACAGATAGTCAAAGCAAGGTGTTGAGATCCAAGGATCCCACACCGATGATGCTGTTCTGTCCCCTTGGACGGAGAAATCAGCGATCAGCCAAGCTTTCTATGGAACCTTGGTTAAAAAACAGTTGGGTCTAGAAATGAACAAAAAAGCTTTCCGCTTTTCGTTAGACCCCAACGATAAACAGGTAATGACCGCAAAAGGGATCATTGACCTGAAACTAATCTGGAACCAACGAGAACTGGATCACCCGTTCCTCGTGGTCCCGAACTTACCACATGCAACCTACATAGGCTCCGACATTTTGGTAAGATTAGGTGTCCGAGTGGACATCAACAACAATGTACTGTGGTCACTAGACACAGCCACAAAGGACTCTCCTGTGCTAACCACAGAGAACCTTAAGGCTGGACAGACCATTCCAGAGGTCTGCCAGATTGCTAACAGCCATAACACTGCGGTACCACCTCAGGTTATGAACAAGCCAGTGATGTGTCACATCATGAAAGGACAAGCTATTAGCACAAAACAGGCATACTTTCAACCATCTCCTATGTTTTTCAACTTAGGACTGTCCATGGAGGCCACATGCCAAGTGACCCTCGACTGCAGAACCACGACTGTTGCTGTGTGCAACACAAGCACAGAAGAGGTACTGATCCCAAAAAACACACAGCTAGGATGGTTGATCTCTACTGATTTTCATGATTTTGAGCTAAGCATTCCATTTCTGGGAGGACTCCCAGAAAACTTGATCCCAAGTCAACACACGGGGCAAGTCTTGTTCACGAAACCAACACAGGCCATAGCTCTTTTCTCCCCCACTGAGTCCGACCAGGACACTGTCCACAGGTTCGGTTTCAACAAAGGAGACAGTCTAGGCCCTCAAACTTACAGTGCACTACCTGTTGACAGGTTTTACGACACTGAAGGGGACTCACTGGAGCTCCCCAAAGAACAAGAACCCCTCTCAATTGCTTCACAGATTGACCAGGTGGTCGCCCAAGCCGACGCCCTGAAAACTGATGAAGAAAGGGACAAACTTCGCAAAGTTCTTCTAAAATATGAGAAATCATTCTCAACTGACTCGATGGATTGTGGGTTGACCACGCTCCACACAGTGAGCATCCCAACCCCGCCTAATGCTCCACCTGCATTTGTCAGACAATACAAGATTCCTCTGGCAGCACATCAACCTATCAGGGAAATCATTGATGACCTGTTAGAAAAAGGTATCATCCGATACTGTAACAGCACTTACTCTGCGCCTTTATGGCCGGTGTTAAAACCAAATGGTAAGTGGAGACTCACTATAGACTACAGAAAGCTAAACAAACAAGTTCCCTTATCCAGATGGCCTATGACGCAGCTCCAACAGGAATTGCCCAAGGTCACCAATGGTAAGTACTTTTCGACCCTCGACGTCGCCTCTGGTTTTTGGACCATCCCTGTGCGCGACGAGGACCAATATAAACTAGCTTTCACTTTTGGTGGCCGTCAATACACCTTTAACAGGTGTCCCTTTGGCTACGCTAACTCACCTGCTGAGTTCAACATCTTCTTAAACAGAGCATGTCCAGACGCCCACGAGCGTGGGACACTGATTTATGTGGATATATTAATGTTTTTACATAAGAAAAAGTAAATAAGTACTTGCCTTTAAAATACTTAAAGTATTAAAGTAAAAGTACTTGCTGAATGCAATGGTCTACAATATCAAGTGTGCCTACTGTATGTATATTTTCTGTAATACATTAATAGTGTTTTGCCATTTTAATGAACAATGCTGCAGATAATACATGTTTTTATTGTGTTTACTCTGTGACACAGTTCACACTTGGACTTGTGATTCTGTGCGTCAAAATTTCAGGGATGACCTGCAGAGTTAAATGACATCAAGCAAAATAAGAATAATAAGGAATGATTATACTTTGAAAGTTTTTATTTAACACAAAACAAAACCAATATGTCATTTTAACTGCAGTAAAAATTTTAAGTAAAAGTTGTCTGACAGAAAAAAGGAGCATTAGACCTGACAAAGGAATAGCACTGATAATTTCAACTCCAGTTTGTCATCAACTCTGGTTAAAATACTGTCTAGTCAACCTTGTAATGGGTCAATAGTCCGTTTAAGGGATAAGGACAGCTACATTTAACCACAGTATTTTGTATGGGTCATGCGAGATGTTTTTGGCGACATCTCTACATCACCCCATACAAAAATCTGGCGGTGGTGGTGTTATGCACCCTGGGGTTTTTAGATGTTCAAACATCCTTGTTTTTGTTTATCTTCATTGCAACCTGCTGCAACCACTTGCAACCTGCTGAGAAGCACCTTTTCTTTACTCAGCCTGCTTCAATCAGGCTTGATTAGGCAGAGCTGCTGCCAAACTACAGATCCTACCTATAAAACATTTAGGCTGATGTCTGAAGAGCACTGAGATTTGATGCATGAAACATGGGTTTGCTACATGAAACGAAGGTTTTGATGAAGAGAAGCAGAGCTTCTGTGGAGTGATCTGTGAAGCAGATTGTTGGGATCAGGGGTGTTCTCCGTCCACCCTGATCGTTTTGGTGAGTACTCCTAAAAGGGAGTTGTGTTTTGAGCTAAGACTCATTAGTTCTGGTGCTGACTCATAGCACATGTGGAACAAGGATTGCTCGTGTGGTAGCTCAGATGCAAACTAGAGCTGTGTTTGTAGTGAACATTTGTGTGCTCGTGAGGACTCTATAGAGAGAGTGTTGGAGCACTGTAGTGCTCGTGTGACCTCTAGTTTACCTGAGAGGTGAGGACTCTGGCTTAACCCAGAGTGTGTGGGTGGGAGCACTGTTAGTGCTTATTTGACCTCTAGTTCACCTGAGAGGTGAAGACTTTAGCCCTGAGGCTCAAGTGGGTTTAGTTTGAAGCTTGTAGAGCTGGAGTTTTTGTGTCTGTCTATAGAACAGCTATGGTGAGCAGTAAGAGACTGCTTTATCATTAATTTGTACTTTGATGACTTGGTGAGTGTTGGTAGTCCTATTATCACTTTTTGTTTGTGTAGAGGGACTTTTTGTGAGGTAGATCATCACCTGAGGAAATACGATGGCCCTATACAGGTTTGGGTTTGCTTGGACGACGTTATTTTCATTTTGGCCAGACTCACCGTTCTCCTTTTCTGTTGAACTTTTTAAAAATTATTATTTAGTTTCCTTTTGGACGCTGAACCAGGAGAAGATGCTCCAGACTTTGTGGGAGAAGTCTGGAAGGACCTCGCCTACTTAGAGTTGTTTAATTTTAGTTGAATGAAATTTTGTTTAATTCCTTTTCTATGTCCACTTTATATGTTTTGGTCCTACGGGTCGTAACAGTCCGTCAGTTTTCAGCAGTGTCCAGCAGTTTTCGGTTAGCTTCGGTTAGCTCCGACCTCGACAGCCGGCTTTGAACGGACCATGTATCCAATCAGAGGTTGCCTCGCTTGGATACATGAGCTAGAAACGCTCGGTGAACTCTGTGGACATCTCAGGCGGAGGAATGGACTCGCGGCCTCGGATGTTGCCGGGACACGGAGCTAACATGCTAACACGTGGAGAAACGGTGTTGAGGCCTTGGATGTTGCTGGGACACGGAGCTAACATGCTAACACGCGGAGAAATGGCGTCGAGGCCTCGGATGTTGCCAAGGCACGGAGCTAACATGCTAACACGCTGAGCAATGGCTTCACCAGCTCACAGTAAGTTATTAATTTTTTTTACCTTCATTATAGCTCCAAATGTATGGAGCTAACATGCTAACAGGCCTTACTGTAAACAGTTTGGACCGCGTGAAGCAGCAGGAAGCTGCAGAGCTCGGACTTGCAACGAGCTAACATGCTAACAGACAGGGGAAGAATTGACCAGCTACCAGTAAGAAATTAACTCTTTTTTTCCTTCATTATGGTTCCAAATGTACTGTATGTGTTTTTTGATAGTTATGTAGGGTACTATGTTAGGATAGGCAAAGTGCTTGGGAACTGTACAGTACCGTACATGTACGTGTATATGGGACGGCCAGTGGCGGCCACTGTGTACAATATGTGTTTTTCGACTTACGGCGATTTCGAGTTACGAACGGACGCAGGAACGGAACTCGTTCGTAAGTAGGGGACTACCTGTACATAATGTATTTACATTATAGTAACAGATAAAATGTTTGTAATTTCAACTTAATATTTTAAAGTAATCTTGTGTAAATAAAATATGTTGATTTGAAAAGCTATAACCTTTTGAGGGAAAAAGGAAAAATATGTTGGTTTTATTTATTCTCATTGTGTGGGACGGATTTCCATCCATCCATCCATTTTCGTCCGCTTATCTGGGGTCGGGTCGCGGGGGTAGCAGCCTAAGTAGGGAGGCCCAGACTTCCCTCTCCCCAGCCACTTGGAGCAGCTCCTCTGGGGGAATCCCAAGGCGTTCCCAGGCCAGCCGAGAAACATAGTCCCTCCAGCGTGTCCTGGGTCTTCCTCTGGGTCTCCTCCCGGTGGGACATGCCCGGAACACCTCACCAGGGAGGCGTCCAGGAGGCATCCTAACCAGATGCCCGAGCCACCTCAACTGGCTCCTCTCGATGTGGAGAAGCAGCGGCTCTACTCTGAGTCCCTCCCGGATGACTGAGCTTCTCACCCTATCTCTAAGGGAGAGTCCAGACACCCTGCGGAGAAAACTCATTTCAGCCGCTTGTATCCGAGATCTCGTTCTTTCGGTCATAACCCAAAGCTCATGACCATAGATGAGGGTGGGAACGTAGATCGATCGGTAAATTGAGAGCTTTGCCTTTTGACTCAGCTCTCTCTTCACCACGACAGACCGGTACAGCGCCCGCTTCACTGCGGACGCTGCACCTATCCGCCTATCGATCTCACGCTCCAGTTTTCCCTCATTCGTGAACAAGACCCCGAGATACTTAAACTCCTCCACTTGGGGCAGGACCTCCTCCCCGACCCGGAGAGGGCATGCTACCCTTTTCCGGCTCAAGACCATGGCCTCGGATTTGGAGGAACTGATCCTCATCCCGGCCGTATCACACTCGGCTGCAAACCGCTCCAGCGAAAGCTGTAGATCACGATCTGATGAAGCCAATAGGACCACATCATCTGCAAAAAACAGAGAAGCGATTCTAAGGCCACCAAAACGGATCCTCTCAACACCTTGGCTGCACCTAGAAATTCTGTCCATAAAAGTTATGAACAGAATCGGTGACAAAGGGCAACCTTGGCGGAGTCCAACTCTCACCGGAAACGAGCCTGACTTACTGCCGGCAATGCGGACCAAGCTCTGACACCGGTCGTACAGGGACCTAACAGCCCATATCAATGGGCCTGGTACCCCATACTCCCGGAGTACCCCCCACAGAACCCCCCGAGGGACGCGGTCGAATGCCTTTTCCAAGTCCACAAAGCACATGTAAACTGGTTGGGCAAACTCCCACGCGCCCTCCAGGACCCTGCTGAGGGTGTAGAGCTGGTCCAGTGTTCCACGACCAGCACGAAAACCACACTGCTCCTCCTGAATCCGAGGTTCGACTATCCGACGGACCCTCCTCTCCAGAACCCCTGAATAGACCTTACCAGGGAGGCTTAAGAGTGTGATCCCCCTATAGTTGGAACACACCCTACGGTCCCCCTTTTTGAATAGGGGAACCACCACCCCAGTCTGCCAATCCAAGGGAACTGCCCCCGATGTCCACGCGATATTGCAGAGTCGCGTAAGCCAACACAACCCCACAACATCCAGAGCCCTAAGGAACTCCGGGCGAATCTCATCCACCCCCGGAGCCTTGCCACCGCAGAGCTTTTTAACCACCTCGGTGACCTCAGCACCAGAGATTGGAGAGCCCGACCCAAAGTCCCCAGGCTCCGCTTCCTCAGTGGAAGACGTGCCAGTAGGATTGAGGAGGTCTTCGAAGTATTCCGTCCACCGACTCACAACATCCCGAGTTGAGGTCAACAGCACGCCATCCCCACCATAAATGGTGTTGGTCGCGTACCGCTTTCCCCCCCTGAGACGCCGGATGGTGGACCAGAATCGCCTCAAAGCCGTACGGAAGTCATTCTCCATGGCCTCTCCGAACTCCTCCCACGCCCGAGTTTTTGCCTCAGCAACCACCCGAGCCGCATGCCGCTTGGACTGTCGGTACCTATCTGCTGCTTCCGGGGTCCCACAGGCCAAAAAGGCCCAATAGGACTCCTTCTTCAGCTTGACAGCATCCCTCACCGCCGGTGTCCACCACCGGGTTCGAGGGTTGCCACCACGACAGGCACCAACAACCTTGCGGCCACAACTCTGATAAGCTGCCTCGACAATAGAGGCGCGGAACATGGCCCACTCGGACTCAATGTCCCCCGCCTCCCTCGGAACGTGTTCAAAGCTCTCCCGGAGGTGGGAGTTAAAGCTCCGTCTTACGGGAGACTCTGCCAGACGTTCCCAGCAGACCCTCACAATACGTTTGGGTCTGCCAGGTCTGACCGGCATCCTCCCCCACCATCGGAGCCAACTCACCACCAGGTAGTGGTCAGTGGACAGCTCCGCCCCTCTCTTCACCCGAGTGTCCAGGACATGCGGCCGCAGATCAGATGAGACGACAACAAAGTCGATCATCGAACTGCGACCTAGGGTGTCCTGGTGCCAAGAGCACATATGTACACCCTTATGCCTGAACATGGTGTTCGTTATGGACAATCCATGACGAGCACAGAAGTCCAATAACAGAACACCACTCGGGTTCAGATCAGGGGGGCCGTTCCTCCCAACCACACCCCTCCAGGTCTCACTGTCATTGCCCACGTGAGCGTTGAAGTCCCCCAGTAGAACAAGGGAGTCCCCAGGAGGCGCACTCTCCAATACCCCCTCCAAGGACTCCAAAAAGGGTGGGTAATCTGCGCTGCCGTTTGGCGCATAGGCACAAACAACAGTCAGAGCCCGTCCCCCCACACGTAGGCGAAGGGAGGCTACCCTCTCGTTCACCGGGGTGAACCCCAACGTACAGGCACCAAGATGGGGGGCAACAAGTATGCCCACTCCTGCTCGGCGCCTCTCACCAGGGGCAACTCCAGAGTGGAAGAGTGTCCAACCCCTCTCAAGGAAACTGGTTCCAGAGCCAGAGCCATGCGTTGAGGTGAGTCCGACTATTTCTAGCCAGAACCTCTCAACCTCACACACTAGCTCAGGCTCCTTCCCCACCAGAGAGGTGACATTCCATGTCCCAATGGCCAGCTTCTGTAGCCGAGGATCAGACCGCCAGGGTCCCCGCCCTCGGCCACCACCCATCCCACATTGCACCCGACCCCTTTGGCCCCTCCCATAGGTGGTGAGCCCATGGGAAGGGGGACCCATGTCTCCTCTTTGGGCTGTGCCCAGCCGAGCTCCATGGGTAAAAGCCCGGCCACCAGGCGCTCGCCAATGTGCCCCAGCTCCGGGCCTGGCTCTAGAGTGGGACGGATGTACACAATAAAATTAAGTAAGTTGAACAGCTTTGTTCTTTCAGGCAAAGGTGGGCGCCAGACCGCTAAGGTGCGCTAAAGCGCTAATCCGCTTATAGCGGACCTAAACAATTTGTTAGCTTTACAGCGGATTGACTAACTTTTATAATTCATAAGCGGATTTGTGCTATTTTTATTTAAAATGCAGTACCGCTAATAACTAATTATCTATCAGTAAAAACGAAAAAACTTATTTACGGGCTCTTAAATCAACCGGACGACTGCTAACAGACCATATCCTGTCAGCGCCGGATGTGGTCCGTGACAAAAAAGCGTCCCCCTCAGTCTCTTGGCTAGAGAGAGCGCAGTTAGCAGCCAGTGTGTTACTCTGCAGCCTTATTGCTTGTTTTCGAAGAGTCAGACGAAGAGTTTTTAACATGGAGGGTGAACTTATGGATGTTTCTCAGCGGCCTACGCGACGCGTCTGGATTAAAAAAAGTAGTTCGCCATTAGCACTGTTCAAAATGGCGTCCGCGACAGCCACAGAAGCTAAGGACTTTCCAAGAAAACACGGTAAAAACAATTATTTCTTTGCTGAGAAAAAATATATTTCATAGCTGACGTTATAGCACAAGTTTTTCTGAGCTTGAGAGTTTCACGAAATGGTCAAATCTGCTGGATTTAAAAAAGTAGTTCGCCATTAGCACTGTTCAAAATGGCGTCCGCGACAGCCACAGAAGCTAAGGACTTTCCAAGAAAACATGGTAAAAACAATTATTTCTTTGCTGAGAAAAAATATATTTCATAGCTGACGTTATATAGCACAAGTTTTTCTGAGCTTGGCAGTTTCACGAAATGGTCTGATGGATTTTAAAAAGTAGTTTGCCATTAGCACGTTAGCTTATTAGCAGTAACGTCTGCTAGTGTTTCTAATACATAAGCGCTTTTGAAATTGCGGACCTAAATAAATTAATAAGTGCTTTAGAAATAGCGGAATTAATTTTTGGATTAGCGCTGCCCAGCACTGCTTTCAGGGTACTTTCTCCACCACTGATTTTCTCCACTGGAGATATTCACTGCAACTAGATCTGTGCTTTTAGCAGAAAATGTAGATAAGTTGGTCTTTTTGGCCAAAAACTTAAAAACTTGATTAGTTAGATTGTAAACAGTCTGTTGCTGCTTATTGTTCTGGTTCTGCCTGTTATTGTATTTATTAAGATTTTTATTATTGTTAATATAGTTTATTTATTATAAAGAGTGCCGTTTGTTGTGAGATTAACCTTTGTGTCCTAGTGAGGCTACCATAGGGGGTTGCCGGAGCGGGAGGAGAGCTCGGGTGGGGGCTATTATTAGAACGCTCCTGACATGTACGCACGCGCCTGCTGTTCAACAATAAAAGTAGTTTACTCCCAGTGATACTGTGTCCCAGCGTCTCATCTCATGACATGGTGTCAGAAGTAAGGACTTCACGTCGACATTAAAGAGAGGATGGCTAAGTTTGGACCTCCGGAGCAGTTTGACTTCACGCAGCCAGCAGAGTGGCCAACATGGCGGCAGAGATTCTCCCGCTTCCGAGTTGCTTCAAAACTGGATAAAGAGAGTGGGGAAGTGCAGGTAAACTCGCTCCTTTATTCGATGGGGAGAGATGCCGAACCAATATATGGCTCATTCGTGTTTCCAGCGGCTACAGAGGCCAGACCTAATCCTCAGTTTGACTTTGATCTCGTGGTGAGGAAGTTTGATGAACATTTTGTCCCTAAGAAAAACGTCATACACGAGCGCGCCTGTTTTCACAGAAGGAGCCAAAGGGCCGGTGAGACAGTTGAAGCTTTTGTGCGGAGTCTGTATGAGCTCGCACAGCACTGTGAGTTTGGGGGCAGTAAAGATGAGCAGATCCGGGACCGAATAGTTATTGGACTAATCGATAATGAGGTCTCACAGAAACTACAGCTGGAGGCGGATCTAACACTGGAGAGAGCAGTACAATTAGCACGCCAGAGTGAACAAGTTAAACAACAGAGTGCAGAGCGAGTGGAAAGCACCGTGAATGAGGTGAAAAATCGACATTACAGCAGCACAAGGGGGCGCTACAACAAACCTCATCAGGTACAAGAGCACAAACATGGGCAAAGTAAACAAAGCTGTCAGAGGTGTAACAGGGAGCATGATAAAAGAGAGAGCTGCCCAGCCCAAAATAAAAGGTGCAGGAAATGCAACAAGATGGGACACTTTGAAGTTGCATGTAGAACCAAAATGCTAAAAGAAGTCAGGTCTGAGACTGTACATGATTCAGATGAGGATTCATTTTTCATAGGAGAGCTTTTCCTGGGAGCTGCAACTACCGGTACAACAAATTCAACAGTCATTGAGGAGTCAAGCTCAGATCCAGATTGGGACATCAAGCTACTCGTGAATGGCAGTCTGGTTGATTTTAAAATTGATACCGGAGCTGATACAACTGTTATGAAGGAAACAACATTCATGAAGCTACA
Source organism: Garcialebias charrua (assembly GCA_038048925.1). Taxonomy (NCBI): domain Eukaryota; kingdom Metazoa; phylum Chordata; class Actinopteri; order Cyprinodontiformes; family Rivulidae; genus Garcialebias; species Garcialebias charrua. The sequence goes on along the minus strand of JBBPBX010000175.1, from coordinate 48,649 downwards.
GCAGAGACCTAAACTGACCCAGTCCAGGCAAACAGTGTACAGTCCTGGAGGGAAAGTCAGGTGTTTGGGTAAATTTCTTGCCACTACATTGTATAAAGGGCAAAAATACCAATATTGGGTTACAGTAATAAAAGGGCAATATGCAAGCAACCTGCTAAGCAAAACTGTAGCAAAGCACATGGGACTGGTCGCTAGAGTAAACGAAATTACTAGTGACTTAATAAAGGAGGTGTTTGGGGAAATGGGATTACTGAACTGTAAACCTGTAAAAATAGAGTTTTAACAGATGACGCAGTACCATACAGTGTGTGCACACCACGCAGAGTCCCATTTCCACTCCTCCCAAAGGTGGAAAAAGAAATAAAGCGCATGCTCAACCTTGGTGTTATTGTTACGACCGGTAAAGGCCAAAACATACAAAGTGGACACTGACACAGAAAAAGAATTAAAACGATTTTTATTAAACTAAAACTAAGAGCCTCCAGGCTGGCAGGGTCCTCCCAGGCTTCTCACCAGGACTGGAGCGTCCTCTCCTGGATCAGCGTCCAAAGGAAAAGAAAATTAATAAAAAGTACAAATAAGTGTTGGACTGGTGGGCGAGGCCAAAAACAATAAAACGCCACCCAGGTTGATCCAATCCTGTACAGGACCGTCGTACCCCCCCAGGCGACGATCTACCTTACCAAAGAAGTCCCTCTAAATAAACAAAACACGAGAACTGGACTACCTGCACCCACACAGTCAAAAGTACAAACAAATGAGAAAGAGAAAAAGGTAACAGTCCCTCACTGTTGATCCCAGTTGTCCTCCTGAACAACTGCACAGACACTGCCCTCAGTGTCTCCAAAATTAACTCAAACAGGCCCCTGTGGCACAGGCCCACACCTCTTAAGTTAAACCAAAGTGGCAGCCAGCACTTAAGGTGCCTTAACCCACACAGAACTCTGCTTTAAGCAGCCAGAGTCACTTTAAGAGCTTAACCAGCTCACCTTCCACTCCCCCTGGAGCAGACTCACAAACAAGCGGAGAGGGTGGAGCTCTCCTCAATGTTTGTACATCCTACAGCTTCCCAGCTGTTAAACATCTAGTGTTTCCTACACCAGTCTCAAACAAGCTTAAAACTTGTTTCACACAACCCTAGTAAATACTAAGGCTGTCACAAGAGCACCCTTTGCTCTACATGTGCTGTTTAGGCAGCACCAGTCATTTAAGACATTTACTGTAAGTCATATAAGAGCCTAAGCTCAATGCATTCTACACGAGTGCTCAACTCACAGTGATCAAAAGTGGGTGGAGAACACTTCTGAACACACACACATGCAGCATAAAACTGCTTTGAGCAAAACTTGGTTTTTACCTGCAACAGGATTCCAAGTATTTCCAACAAGCCCCCTTGCTTGCGTCCACCAACCTCAATTGGCAATCTCAACAACTCCCTTGCTCCAAGCAAAGGCTCCACAGTGTTCAGGTCTCAGCTCAGACTATTTAAAAGGCTGAGAGCAAACAGGTGTTTCACCTGAGCTAATCAAGCCTGATTAGGCTGAGTGAAAAAAAGTGCAGCTACAGGCTGCTGGTGCTTTCTTTAGCAGACTGCAGCCAACCTAAACACAATAATGATGTTTTTAAAAAAACTCTGAACCCCCTCAGGTTCATAACACCCCCACCGAAAGTTATTTTGTATGGGGGTGATGTGTATGTTAGGGGAAAACATCACACATCCACCCATACAAAAAAAAACAGAGGGTTAAAATGTAGCGGTCACACCACCTAAATGGACTAAAAACACCATTTAAAAAACTAGTCCATCAAACCGCTAACATTTATTCTACAGTCACACTCAAAAAGTTTTAAAACCAAACAAGCAGCGCTTGTCTAAGTTTACCCTGAAAAGCTTTTTATTAGTCATCGACCCCAAACAAAAAACACCATAGTTGGTGCCAGCGTGTGACTGAATACTGGTCTTGACAGTCAGGGGGGATCTGTCCTCATTCTCTGCACCGGACAGCATCCCTGTGTCAGTTTCAACAGCTCTGCTCTCAGCCACACTGTAAGCACAGAGACAGTTAGACACAGAATCATGTGCATTGTGCTCAATGTAGGGTTGCAGCACCTCACATTTCACAGACAGCAAAAATGCATTTTCTGCTGCACTTTTAGTAATCGATTGCACATTGTCCTTCAACACTCCCTCATTGTTCTCTGCAAGAGAAAACAAAGGAACAGGTGGAATTGTTTTGTGTGACTTCACCTTCTTTGATAATTTCAGGTCCTCTCCTGACTGAACTAGATGTTCAGTTCCAAACAGCAGATGAAGACTTTTCCCCATGTCGATATAGTCTTTATTCTTCAGTTCCATCAACTGTTGTCTGGACAACAGAAGTTTTGCTTCATCTACTTCATTTGCAAACATTTCTGTTTTTACAGGAACTTGTTTCTCTTCAAGACTCGTCATAAATGTGTCACTTAAGTACACATCATCATCTCCATCATTGTTTTTAGCAGGAGCTACAGAAGAATGCAAAGAAACAGGAGGAACTGTTTCTTTTGGGTCCTCAGTCAGGTTCAATGGGACTTCCTCTGCTTCAGAACTGAATAAAAAACATTCACACAGATTAATGTCAAGTTCATTCAGCTCAAAGTTATTAAAATCCCCATCTGACTGAACTTGTTCAGGTTCAGTTTCATGTAATAAGAAAAAACTGTCACCCAAATTGATGTCATCCTCAATGTTCTCCTCCTGAAGACAATGTTCCTGTGGCGCCATCTCCTGTTGAAGTGTGAGAGGCTCACCTTCTTGAGTGCAAGGCTCTGGTGTCGCCTTTAGATGACACACTGTAGAACATGAATGTTGCTTTTCCAGTTGCTTTTTCAGTTCAGCTTTGAGCCTCAACACTCTCAACTCCTCCTGCAACTTCAGTATGTTTTGTTCACGAGCAACTTGAAGTCTTTGTCGTTCAATTTCCTCTTGTTCCCACAGACGCTTCTTTTCCTCCAAAGCAGCTTGACGTCTTTGTTGTTTAATTTGCAGTTCAAGCTCTTGTTTTTCTTTTAAAGCAACTTGCTCCTGCTCAAGAGCAGCTTGTTCCTCTTCAAGCTCCTTTCTCCTTGTGGCAATCCAACGTTCATCTTCCTCCTCCTTTTCTCTCAAACGCATTTGCTCATTCATCTCAGGAAAAATCCTAAGCTGACCCAATTCACAAAGCAGTTCACATCCCAACCATTCATCATCAGCATATTTTCTGACATCAATGTTAAAATGGTTTGCTACCCTTAGCTTTTGTTCTATTGTGCAGTCTACAAAGACTTGCACTGTGGGATGTTCAAGAAATCTTTTTAAATTGAAAGCCATGTTGTTGAGCAAAAACAAAAAAACTGTTTCTTTGTTTTTAAACAGCTTACTCAAACAGTTCACCACCAAATGTCCTGCACACAGATGACAGTAAACCAAAACACAAATGCCCTACTGCTCTTGAATGTATCACAGGCAGCAGCATACACACACAGCTGATAGTACTCTGCAATCAGCACCAAAGAGAAGCTTCAGCCAGCTTCCAACTGCTGAAGTTAAGTCCTTCACAAATTTGGTGACTAATTTTTTTTAAGTTCACACTTTTGACAAACCCCCAAATAAATGTGAACAGAAAAACTGTTCAACCTAGCAAACACCATTAAGTATGTCAGCTGTGCACCGCACAGAACACACAAAAACACAGCTCAAGGCTATTTGTGAAACTGCCTGTCACAAACACTGTGTTTTAACTAATCAACGAGCCCCCATTAAATATTTAAGCACCCAAGCTCAAACAATGTCTGTTCAAAGACAGACCACCACCAACATGCACAGTAGGTGCACAGAACAAACAAGCAGCTTACCACTACACAAACTAGCTCATGCAAATCCAACACAACTCCTAAACTAGTTTGTTCATTCACATCCCAGACAAATCCTAAACTAACCAAAACAGCTCGTTCATTCAGATCCCGGACGAGCCCCCAATTTATATGTTACGACCGGTAAAGGCCAAAACATACAAAGTGGACACTGACACAGAAAAAGAATTAAAACGATTTTTATTAAACTAAAACTAAGAGCCTCCAGGCTGGCAGGGTCCTCCCAGGCTTCTCACCAGGACTGGAGCGTCCTCTCCTGGATCAGCGTCCAAAGGAAAAGAAAATTAATAAAAAGTACAAATAAGTGTTGGACTGGTGGGCGAGGCCAAAAACAATAAAACGCCACCCAGGTTGATCCAATCCTGTACAGGACCGTCGTACCCCCCCAGGCGACGATCTACCTTACCAAAGAAGTCCCTCTAAATAAACAAAACACGAGAACTGGACTACCTGCACCCACACAGTCAAAAGTACAAACAAATGAGAAAGAGAAAAAGGTAACAGTCCCTCACTGTTGATCCCAGTTGTCCTCCTGAACAACTGCACAGACACTGCCCTCAGTGTCTCCAAAATTAACTCAAACAGGCCCCTGTGGCACAGGCCCACACCTCTTAAGTTAAACCAAAGTGGCAGCCAGCACTTAAGGTGCCTTAACCCACACAGAACTCTGCTTTAAGCAGCCAGAGTCACTTTAAGAGCTTAACCAGCTCACCTTCCACTCCCCCTGGAGCAGACTCACAAACAAGCGGAGAGGGTGGAGCTCTCCTCAATGTTTGTACATCCTACAGCTTCCCAGCTGTTAAACATCTAGTGTTTCCTACACCAGTCTCAAACAAGCTTAAAACTTGTTTCACACAACCCTAGTAAATACTAAGGCTGTCACAAGAGCACCCTTTGCTCTACATGTGCTGTTTAGGCAGCACCAGTCATTTAAGACATTTACTGTAAGTCATATAAGAGCCTAAGCTCAATGCATTCTACACGAGTGCTCAACTCACAGTGATCAAAAGTGGGTGGAGAACACTTCTGAACACACACACATGCAGCATAAAACTGCTTTGAGCAAAACTTGGTTTTTACCTGCAACAGGATTCCAAGTATTTCCAACAAGCCCCCTTGCTTGCGTCCACCAACCTCAATTGGCAATCTCAACAACTCCCTTGCTCCAAGCAAAGGCTCCACAGTGTTCAGGTCTCAGCTCAGACTATTTAAAAGGCTGAGAGCAAACAGGTGTTTCACCTGAGCTAATCAAGCCTGATTAGGCTGAGTGAAAAAAAGTGCAGCTACAGGCTGCTGGTGCTTTCTTTAGCAGACTGCAGCCAACCTAAACACAATAATGATGTTTTTAAAAAAACTCTGAACCCCCTCAGGTTCATAACAGTTATAGAAGAAGTTACCGGGGCTACAGACTGGTGTGCACCAATGGTGGCAGCACCAAAGCGCAATAAAGATGAGATCAGAGTGTGCGTGGATCTAAAACGTCTGAATAAGGGTGTCAAACGTGAACGATACATCCTGCCCACATTGGAAGATATAGCTCCCAAGTTAGCCGGGGCTAAAGTGTTCTCCACCTTGGATGCGTCCAGCGGGTTCTGGCAAATTCCACTGGACTCCAGCTGCCAGAAACTGACCACATTCATAACGCCGATGGGCAGGTTTTGCTTTAAGCGTCTGCCATTTGGCATCACATCAGCGCCCGAGATCTTCCAGCGGTTGATGAGCACGTTACTCAAAGACTTAGAGGGGACTGTTGTGGTGATGGACGACATACTGGTGTTTGGATCAAACAAAGAGGAGCACGACCAGCGCTTGGATGCAGTTCTACGGACAATCAAAGCATCAGGCCTCAAGCTCAACAGGGCCAAGTGCCACTTCAGGAAGGCGGAGCTACGGTTCTTCGGGCACATCATCAGTGCGGACGGTGTGAAACCGGATGACAGCAAAGTGGAGGCGATCGCTAAGATGCCCAGCCCCACAAACGTGGAACAACTCAGGCAGGTACTGGGACTAATAAACTATGTGGGTAAATTCCTGCCAGGCCTGTCCACCATGCTGCATCCACTCACCAATCTACTCAGAAAAGAGACTGTATGGGTGTGGGGTGAGCCTCAGGAGCAAGCATTCAGCAAAACAAAAACAATGCTCGCATCAGCGCCGGCACTTTGTTATTATGATGCGGGCCGACCAACGGTTGTCAGTGCAGACGCCAGCAGTTATGGCCTGGGTGCTGTACTGTTACAAGACCACGACGGGGAGTTGCGGCCCATTGCCTTCTGCTCACGGACACTCACAGATGCAGAGAAAAGGTATTCGCAGATCGAGAAAGAGTGTCTGGCATCTGTTTGGGCCTGTGAACGTTTTGCCCGCTACATTCAAGGGATGGGCCACGTACGTCTACAAACGGATCACAAGCCATTGGTTCCTTTGATAAACTCATATGACCTCGACAAAACACCACTGAGGTGTCAGAGACTGTTAATGCGCCTGATGCGATTTAATGTTGTTGCCGAACATGTTCCTGGTAAACAGTTAGTGGTGGCAGACACACTCTCAAGACACCCGCTGCAAGAAAACTGCCAGTCCGACATTGAGAGTCAAGTCAAGGCTTATGTGAACAACGTCATTGCCAACAGGCCTATAAAGTCACAGAAGTTGGAGGAGATCCGCAGTGCCACCCAGACGGACACAGAACTTCAGAAGGTAGTCACTTTTGTCAGAAAGGGTTGGCCTCGGAGAGTGGCAAAGAGTTCACCGCTGCAAGGCTTCTATGCAGCCAGAAGCCATCTTTCAGAGTCAGAGGGTCTAGTGCTCTACCATGATCGTATTGTAATCCCCACAGCTCTCAGACCTAATGTTTTGGATCAACTACATGAAGGTCACCAAGGACTGACTAAAAGTCGAGAGCGAGCTAAATTAACAGTGTGGTGGCCCAATATTGGACTTCAAATTACAAATAAAGTGAGATCATGCAACTTTTGCAGAGAGCACAAGCCCACACAGAGACGTGAACCTCTTGTGCCTACACCCTTGCCCAATGGCCCCTGGCAGAGGATTGCAGCTGACCTGTTTGAATTGGAGGGTAAGAGCTTCCTCGTAGTTGTTGATTATTTTTCGAGAGACATTGAGATTGCTCCCCTCACTACCACTACAAGCAGACAGGTCATCAACAAGCTTAAAAACATGTTTGTGAGATGGGGAATCCCGCTGGAATTAGTCAGCGACAACGGAACACAGTTCACATCATCTGAGTTCAAAGACTTTAAACAGAACTATGGATTCACCCACATAACATCAAGTCCTCATTATCCACAGTCAAATGGGGCTGCAGAAAGAGCAGTCCAAACAGCCAAGTACATCCTTAGACAACCTGACCCCTGCTTGGCTTTAATGAGCTATCGCTCTACACCAATCACAGCAACCGGCGCGAGTCCAGCGCAGCTTATGACAGGACGCCAAATCCGTACCACCGTTCCAGCTCTAGAAAAGACATTGTTGCCCTGTCCAGTCAATCAGGACGTGGTGTATCAAAAGGATGCTGCAGCTAAAGACTCTTATAAATTCTTCTACAACCGAAGACATTCAGCTCGTCCACTTCCTGAGCTGCAACCAGGTCAGGAGGTTAAAGTGAAGCTGGATGGAGACCAAGGATGGACGACGCCAGCCAAAGTCATCTGTAAGACCAGAGAGCCAAGATCCTACTTGGTGGAGATGGCCAACGGGAAGGTGACCCGCCGAAACAGACGACACCTTCAGGCGGTCCCAGGGACAGCGGATACAGATGAGCAACACACTGTTCCAGCTACACCACAGCAGGATTGTACAACTACAGAAGTGGTGACTCCCCAGGAACCACCAGCAAGGCAGCCATCTCCAGATCCTGTTCCAGGCTCTCCCATTGGGTTAACAACACCCGTGAGAGTGACTTCAAGAGGGAGGGAGATAAAAGTGCCACTTAGATTTAGAGACTAGAGACTCATATTAAAAGGGCAGAATAATCCCTTGTGATGTCCTGTATTCTGAAAACGCTGTTCCTGTATGTTCATAATACAAAGAGAGTGTGAAAAAAAAAAAGTTGAAAGAGTTTCAAATCCCTGTATTGATGGTAAAGTAATGTAGTTTAATGTTATGGGTTCAAATCATAACGAAAAGGGTTACTTTAGTTATGTTCTATTACAGGCACTGAGAAGGAATTTTTATTTACTTTGTTTGTGCTTTGCTAGCTTTATTTTATTCCTTAAAACAAGAAAAGAGGGGAGATGTTGTGAGATTAACCTTTGTGTCCTAGTGAGGCTACCATAGGGGGTTGCCGGAGCGGGAGGAGAGCTCGGGTGGGGGCTATTATTAGAACGCTCCTGACATGTACGCACGCGCCTGCTGTTCAACAATAAAAGTAGTTTACTCCCAGTGATACTGTGTCCCAGCGTCTCATCTCATGACACCGTTCATTTAAAATATCATCCAAATGGGTCACTTTTATTTTATTTTTATACAAACATATTGTTTACTTGGCATATTTTCAAAATAAACGTTTTGTAAGTCTTTATTTTGTTTTGTTTTTTTTTGTACCAAAAATTAAACGAACCGAGCCCTCCTAAAATAAAATAATGTGCTTGATGGGTGACAGTAATGCTTTCTAGTGATAATTCTTACAGCTCTTTTCTGTAAAACAAAAATATGCTTTGTAATTGTGTTACACGCCTTCACCCAAACATCGATACAATAAATTAAGTGTGGAACAATGATTGTGTTATACAACAAATACAGAGCTTTATCATTCAATAAGTCTCTGACTTTGTACAGTACTGCAATAGATTTAGCTATTTTTATTCTTACAGAATTTATGTGATGTCAGTTTGTCATCAATGATAACACCCAAAAACTTCACCTCACTCACTCTACAAATCTCAACACCCTCAATTTTAAATGGAACATCAACAGTTCTTTTTTTATTACTGAATATCATGTACAGTAATTAGTTTTATCTAGATTTAGGTATTGTGGAACACCGTACAGATGCGCTAGCTAAGATGCTACAGACGTAGTGCTCTGCTTCTCTCACGAATGACCCCCCACACACACACACACACACACACACACACACACACACACACACACACACCACACCCCCAATAGCTTCTGCAAGTAAGGGGCATTTACCTTCAGGATATACTGAGGTCGCCAATTGGTCATTTGATAACGAGCCTATTGGATTTATTGACAGATGGCATTGAGGATACAACTCGTGCAAAGAAAATCATAGATTTTACTGGCCCGCTTGACTGCCATCATTTATTGTACATTTATTTCAAATGTATTCAATATTTTGTTAAATCTAAGGTTTGAGAACTGAGTTTCCTTAGAAAATCCTATGGGTGGTTTCTTAATTTTCCAGGGGTGCTAAATTAAAATTTAGGGGTGCTTGAGCACCGCCCAAAAAGAGGCTAAAATAGTCACTGGCCTCCACCCTTAAAAGCTGCACACCTGTACAGAGTTTTTTGTAGTTGGTACAGCAGTCTCCTCTGGTCAGACAGTCATCAGAACAGTGGCAGGCATGCTGTTCATTTCGAGCCTCCCCACACCGGTCCTTGCTGCACTCATAGCCCCCATCTGTACGCAGGAAGAAAAGAAGGCATCAACATTTTCGCTGTACATTTTGAAACTTTTGCAAAGTTGTAATAATAATTATAATTAATTCAATTTATAACGCACTTTTCATTACTGAAAATCTCAAAGTGCTACACATATATTGAATGCTACACACATTCATAAACCGGTGGCGGCAGACTACCATGCAAGGTGCTTTCCAGTCCTACCGGGAGCAACTCAGGGTTAAGTGTCTTGCCCAAGGACACAACGACACATGGTGCGGGTCCCGGGAGTCGAACCGCCAACTTTCCGATCGGGAGACGACTGCCCTTACCACTACGCCACGGCTAAACTAAAGTTACATACAACACAAATTTAAAGAAAAATGACTGAAAGTTTATATATATATATATATGTGTGTGTGTGTGTGTGTGGGTGTGTGTGTGTGTGTGTGTGTGTGTGTGTGTGTGTGTGTGTTTGTTTAAAAAAACTGAGTAGCAGCTTAATGTGTCAAAAGGACTGGACCTGACCAGTCACTGTTGTACAAAGACTCGTATACACTGCCGTCTCCCATTTTATTACAAGTGCCACAACATATCCATCCGTCTGTCAATCTGTCAATCCATTTATTTATCTACTACAGCAGGTTTATCTACGAGAAGATGTCCCACCATAAGAAAAAAGTTCTCTCTAGGTCATTAGTCCACAACTGATCTTCGTGGGAAGCTTGTCCCACGTCATTGTCCAACCAGCGTAAGGCTCTGCTCTAAGTCTCTTGTCACCCCAGACACCCACTGACTTGAATGCAAAATGTTTTTTTCCCAACTTCCAGACTCCACAAATTAATTCTCTTTGATTAGGGCGAGTCACACCAACATGCTTTTTGTCACACATGTCATGTTTACTCCAGCTTACGAAGCGGCGTGCAAGAGGTAATGTTCCAAATTTACCATGACTAATGCTCGAAGCAGTTTACCTGTGGACAAAAAACATCAGTCAGGACCTCCAGCGACAAATCAGAACATTAAACTAGTTCGCTCCCATGAAGGGAAATTATATAATGGAGGATTTTTGGAGATTAGGACATCTGCTATATACCATACCATACCACTTTATTTATAGAGCACTTAAAAAGACACAAGGCCAACCAAAGTGCTGTACAATAGAAACAAACAAGCAAAGCAGACAGGAAAACAAAAAATAAAATATAGATAGAAATAGCAACAGGAAATAACTAAAATGGCAAACAATGTATATTACAGAGAGGATCAAAACAAATCACATCGTTCTAAAGGCGAGAGAATAGAAGTGGGTCTTCAAGCGAGACTTAAATACCTTGAGTGATGGAGCCTGCCTGACACTCAGTGGCAACTCATTCCACAGTCTTGGACCTGCAACTGAGAAGGCCCTGTCACCTCTGAGCTTACGGCGAGTATCTGGGACTGAGAGAAGGATCTGGTCTGCTGACCTCAGAGAGCGCCGTGGGACATATGGCTGTAGAAGGTCAGTGAGATAAGGTGGAGCGGAACTGTTCAGAGATTTAAAAACATACATGAGTATTTTAAACTGGATCTGAAGGTGAATGGGTAGCCAGTGCAGGGAGGCCAAAACTGGTGTGTTGTGCTCTCTATGGCCTGTACCAATTAAGAATCGGGCTGCAGCATTCTGGACCAGCTGTAGCCGTGCAATGGAGGACGGACTGATTCCGAACAGAAGTGAATTGCAGTAATCGAGCCTCGATGTTATGAAAGCATGGATTACTGTCTCCAGGTTCTTTTTGGATAGTATAGGCTTCACACACGCGTAGCGAGGGGGGATTCGCGGGGTTCGAACAAACCGCCCACTTTGCCTATGAAGTCCCGTCTAGGGATTTTATGAGGGGCGGTTTGTTTAAAGGAAAAGTTGAACTGGATAAAGCAACACGCCTCGGTGGTTTACTGGAAACGCGTCCGGTTGCCACTCCAAACCTTATCTAGACTTGGGTTCGATTCTCACTTGGTTGAAATTATTTTACGTTTGTCTTTTATTGGATAAAAAAAGGAGTTAATATGCCTGTGGTTAACACAAACTCCTTTTTTATCCAATAAAAGACAAACATAAAATAATTTCAACCAAGTGAGAATCGAACCCGAGTTTAGATAAGGTTTGGAGTGGCAACCGGACGCGTTTCCAGTAAACCACTGAGGCGTGTTTATCTATCAAGGTCCACATTTCCTTTAAACTAACCGCCCCTCATAAAATCCTGGCTACGCCCATGGGCTTCAGCTTAGACAGCTGCCTCAGCTGAAAAAAGCAGGATTTAACAATCATGTTTACATGACTGTTAAGTTTCAGGGAAGGGTCCATTGTCACCCCCAGATTAGTGACCCTTTGTTTTTCTAGTGGGGCTAGGGAAAGAAGGTCAATGTCGTGATTCGAGAGTGAGCTGTTGGGATGGAACAACATGACTTCAGACTTCTTCTCATTGAAACTTAAGAAGTTTGAGGCCATCCAATCATGGATGTCAGCCAGGCAGTCAAGAAGGGGTTGAATAGAGCGTGAGCCTCTGTGCCTCAGGGGAAAGTAAATTTGACAATCATCGGCGTAGAAATGAAAGGCTATTTTGTGTTTGTGGAAAATAGCACCTAGTGGCAGCAGGTATAATGAGAAGAGAAGGGGACTGAGGATGGACCCCTGCGGTACCCCCCACTGAAGCGCTGTAGATGCTGAACTGAAATCTTTGATATTGACACAAAAGGTTCTGTCTGAGAGGTAGGACTCGAACCATTTGAGGGCAAACCCCGTGATGCCCACCCACTGCTCCAGCCTAGAAATGAGGATGTTGTGGTCAATAGTGTCAAAAGCCGATGTAAGGTCCAATAAGACAAGCAGCACAGAATCACCTGCATCTGTGGCTGTGAAAATGTCATTAAAGACCTTCAGTAGAGCAGTTTCGGTACTATGGAGGGATTTGAAGCCGGATTGGAACAACTCTAGGATAGCGTGATCGTCCAGAAAACATTTCAACTGAGACTCAACAATTTTTTCCAGTAGTTTGGAAATGAATGGGAGTCTGGAGACAGGCCTGAAGTTGGACACCACCGAGGAGTAAAGGTTAGGTTTTTTCAGTAGTGGCTGGACAGCAGCATGTTTAAAAGTTTTTGGGACCACACCTGAGGATAAACTGCTGTTCACAATAGTGAGAATAGAGACCCAGTGTAGGAAAAACCTCCTTTAGTAGTCGAGGGGGGACCACATCAAAGGGGGAATCAGATGGCTTCAAGCTGCACATGACCTGCTCCAGTGAAGACAGAGTGATGGGCACAAATTGGTCAAACACGGCTACACACTGAGATGGGATGGATGGAACATGAGCTGGTGGAGAAATGAGTGCCCGGGTGTTCATAACTTTTTCTAAAAAGAAATTTAGGAATTTTTCACACAGTTCAGTTGAGGCTTCCAGAGGTGAAGGCTCACTGAGGTGCAGAACTGTGTTAAGGGTGGAGAAAAGAGCTCGGGGGTTGTGGGAGTTGGAGCTAATTATATCAGAAAAGAATTTGGATTTAGTAGCTTTAACAATTTGCTGATAGAGACGCCAGCTCTCCCTTAATATCTGAAACAAAACCTGCAGTCTGTCCTTCCTCCACTTGCGTTCAAATCTGCGACACTGCTGTCTGACTGCTCGAGTGACGTCATTCAGCCACAGCTCTGATCTAAATTTCATTTTTCTGGTTTTAAGGGGAGCAACACAGTCCGGAACATTTAAACAGACAGAGTTAAACTGAGAGGTTAGCTCCTCAGTGGAAGGAGACACCAGGAGCTGTTCAATCCTCTCAGAGTTAACAGCTTCATTAAAACGGGCAGCAGTGAAAGGGTTAATGGCCCGAGTTATACGTGCAGAAGCACATGGTTTTGCAGTAGGACAAGGGGGGTTGAAGTCAAACAATACAGACATGTGATCAGAAAAAACATTGTCACCGATTACCAGATTAGACACAGAGACATCACGTGTTAAAACGAGGTCAAGCGTGTTCCCATGTACTTGAGTGGGAGCGTTTACCTGCTGATTTAAATGAAAAGAGTCCAATAAATCTAGAAAGTCCTTCACTAAGGGCTTCTCCTGACAAAACACAAGGATATTACAGTCTCCAAATGAAATTAAGTGTGTGTTTCTCTGTGAGATATCAGCCAAAAAGTCAGAGAATTCACTGATGAAATCCTTTGATCTTGGGGGTCGGTAGACGAGAGCGCACAGAAGAGTGGAGAGGAGTGTCCGAGTTCAAAGACGCTCAGCTCAAAGCTGGAGCTGGAAACAGGGATGGTCAACTGTTTACAGGCATAGTTTTGTTTAAAAACTGGTAATAATCCACCCCCACGCCGGCCTGATGGCCGCGGGGCATTAAAACACAGACAGTCAGGAGGTAATAATTCCTCCAAGGCATTGGACTCACAGTCTGATAGCCAAGATTCCGTGATGTGAAGAAAATCCAACTCCTCATCTTTAAAAAAGTTGTTGAGGATAAAAGTCTTGTTGGATACAGACCTTGCATTCATCAAACACATCCTGATGGGGTCCGGCGCAGACACAGCAGTGGTGGTGGTGGGGGCGCGCTCCAGCGGGCGCAGACTTTGAAGAACCGCACGTCAATGTCGGCCCGCGCGGCGCGCAGGAAAACAACTCCATTTGTTTACATGGACTGCGCGCGCGGGTAGCTGTCTAGCAGCTGGGCCCCTACAGCCCCACGGGTCAGAGGAGAGATGAACAGATCCACAGCGAGCCCCAACTTTCTTGGCGGAATACTCCATGCGGATTCTCAGCTTCACCAAAAACCCTGCACGCTTCCCGCGGCGTCTGCGACGTTTCCTCCTGGGAGAAAAGCCAGGGTCTCGCAGAAGAAATGCAGGAATCTCGGACAGAACCGGTGGAGGAGGGTTCTGACCGCTGTAGAGAAACTCCACAGGCATTTCAGCAAATGTACGGAACTCCAAAATTGCCCCACAATCATATTGCAAATATGACACGGTACATTGCACAAAGCATTGTAAAAATAACAAAAATAGAAAAAAAGCAGAGAGCGAGGGACGGCGAGCCCTACACACTGGCGCCATCTTGAACTGTTATATATTTACATACAACTCTTAAAACTTTTTACATGGTGCTGTCCCTACATGTTCAGAGGACAGTTTATCAGTTTAAATCGTGTGGAACCTCTCATGGTACAGCAATGAAATCAACTGTTTATCTTGAAAATTCCTGGCAAATTTTCCTAAATTCTTGTTAATTTTCACAGAAAGTTTCCAAGTTTGAATTTTGCAACACAGCACTGTCAACGCTCCGGGCTGATTTAGCTCTTTAGATCACAGCACAGCACAGTGCATATGACAAATAAAGAAACGTTGACTTTGACAGCTGAGCTGTCAGAGGCAGTGGAACAAAACATGAAGTACTGTGTTGTAGTGGGATTGATTGAGGGGATTGGGCATATAGAAGAATCAAGCATGTTTATTCAGTACCTGTTCGGAGGCAGAGCTGGGTAAAGTCTGAACAGCAGGCGTTGTAGGTCTTACAAAGATTGTCACAGCGACAGTTTGGGTGCTCCGCTTCTACCAGTTCAAAACACCTGTTCCAGCAGGAGCCAGAGGTCGGCACGTTCTGAGACCCAGAGCGAGCTGAGGACAAGACAATCAGAGAGAAGGGTAAAAAAAAACCAACAACATAACAATGCATGTCTGTTTTGTTTCTTCAAACTGAACGTTAGAATCTCACTGAGCGAACTTGTTCAACACTGCTCCTGGCATATACAGGAGCATTGCCCACAGAACCCCCACAAGGGGTGGGGGTTCTGTGATCAGTCACCATGGACGTTATTGGGTCTATTTTAGAGGGGGCTTATGACAGTCAATATCCTTCCAATGTTCTCATGTGGAAAATCATTCTCAAATTGTTCCACTAGTTTTAGATTGGTTTTTTCAAAGACTGGTGAACCTTTGCCCATCTTTATTTCTAACAGATTCAGCCTCTCTAAAATTATCTTTTTAAACCCCTTCTTCCTACTGACCTATTGCTAATAATTACCCTAATTAGTTGCAAACTGCTCGTCCACCTTTTTCTAAATTATATCACTTAATTCAGTCTTCTGTCCCAAATTTGTTCAGATGTGTTGCTGCCATAAGTTGAAAATTGCCTTTTGTTTTCTAAAATATTTGTAAAAATACATATACATATATACATATACATATATATATATATATA